>JAQGAD010000288.1:0-49484 GCA_034696625.1 Isotomurus palustris | reverse complement strand
AAGGTGAATGTGGGGCGACACGAGAAATGAGCAATTTCGCAAATCTCTTCGCGTCGCTGGGTGATTCATCATCTTAAGGTTGAATGTAGGTGGGTTTCTCGGAATGCATTAAGTTTGTAGGTGAAGGAGGAGAGAATAATGAAAGCTTTATTGGATCTCCTTGCTTTTCTCTTCACAGTCATCTCTCTATCAACTCTATCAACTCTCTCCTTTCACTCTCTTTGAACTGCATCCTCATTCCACATACTTCCCACACTTTCACCCAACCGTCTCTCTCTCTTTAAACAAAGCGTACACTCACAAAGAGTTAATATACCACAAAATGAAAGATCCGTCCTTCTTATCTCATCAAAATAGTTAATTAGGCTTATGCAGTAGTGCAACAATAACAACAAATCGAACACAAACTCTTTATGACATTGTTCTATAATACATTTCACTTTTTTGACCACATAGAAAAACCCCTTCAACCGAACTTCAGCACTGAACCCAAGTACAAATTCTTCCAGTAATACCACGTAAGGTTTTATCCTCCCTTTCCACTTAAAGAAACATACATTTCTAGATTTAAACCAAAAATAAGTCGGTCCACACTCTCACTCTCTCTACTCTCTCCAATGCCTGAGTGAAAAACCCCGAAAGCTAAAACACATAAAGTATGATAACGCAGTATTGTGAAAAAAATGAAAAAGGTGAAACACATTACACAGTGTGTAGAGGAAGAGGACACACGCAGAATTACATATTGAATGAAATGATCCTACACGGTCTATATTGATTGAAAGATTCAGCAGTTCAACGTTCACCATTTTTTGTTCTGAGTCAGAAACAGAGAAGAGTGAAAAATGCAGGAGATAAGTGAGGAAATGGAAAAGGTGGAAGGAAGGATGATGGACTGAAGAAAGTGAGACTACCCGCAGCAACCTGGCTAACACACACACACACACACTTCGGAGCTTTATCGATCCTTCATCCTTTCATTCCTACATTGCCAGTATTATACATGTGTGTACATTTCCAATTCGAAAGAACTTCTTACGCTTTTTACAATGTGTGTGTGTGTGTGTGTGTGTGTTAAGAATACGTGCAGTGGTGCAGTTACTAAGGCTTTCAGGTCCACAAGATGATGATCATCACCATCACCATCCATTGCCACTGCCATGAACAAACACCCAACTCTCCGATTCTTTATCTTTCCCAACCTTTGCTCACTTCTGAAGTGGAATGGAAATCTCACTAGTTTAAACTACCCAAGAAACTACCCAAGGTCTTTCTTCACTCTTCCTCCCTTAAGCCTTCACCGACATTCCTCCACAACTTCTGTTCTCTTGCATTTATTTGCATTTTTATTCTCCACCTGGATTGCTCAAGAAACTTACTCCTTCATACTGCTTTCATCCACACACACTTCCTCACACTAAGAGATAAAAAATTACCCCGATCTGCAGTCTGATTAGCATCTTATTTTTTCACAAACCCTCTCAGGGTAATTGGCCTTATTCTCTCTCTTCCAGCTCTCCACCAGGTTTATGCTAAAACAGTCTCACACAAAATCTCAACAATGTTTTCACTCCGTGGAACTTATTCTCTTGTAGCTTAAAAAGATGATCGTATCTCAATTACTTCGTACTTGAACTAAATTCTCGATTTCATTAAAATTCTCCTCCTCCTTTCCTTCTCGCCTGAAGATCTTGGAAAATTTCTTTTTTATTCTTCCATAACTTAAGCAATACTTACCTGAGGAAAGGCCTTGAAACTGAGTCAACTGAATATTATAAAATTCCAAAGGTGTGCATGAATAGTTTAATAGTGTGGGTGGGTGCGGGAAGATACACCAACCGTAAAGCTGTATCAACATACCCTTGTGCAGCAGCAGCAGCAGCAGCAGTAGCGTTTAGAAATTAAAATACAGCTCACAGAATTTTGCATTTCCTTCGTCTATGCATATGCAAATATTCTTCGTAGCTAGTTTGGATAGGAATATACGCACATACACGTGGAAGATCCAAATCACCTTGCGTGGTCTGAAAGTGCGATGAAACCTGGGGAACATACAAGTTGAAGAGAGTTATAATCATCATGTGAGATCAAATTTATTCCAGCCATCATTTGACCACCACCACGAGAACCTTCTTATGTTCTTACATATCTTATTGTGGAATAAAGGACGGGAAATCTTTCTTGGAACAAAGAAGCCAAGTGGGACTCAGCTCTTCTCTCGGCCTGAAATTCGGTGTTCTTCCAGAGAACAGTTCTAAAATTACATTTCCCTCAAGGAAAACTCGGAGGCAGAGATAAAGATTATTATTATACTGTAGAGAGACAATTACATTTCATAGCCTCGTTGTAGTAACCCGAGTAGTCAAGTGGTTGATACTTCTTCTTCTCCCTCGCACATTCATCCTCTACATTAATATATACTTTCCCCTCACCAGCTCCTTTCACCCGTCCTTCCTTTCTATTCCTTCGTTGTCAATCCTCCTCCGATTACACTGGTTTCTTCATCCCCACCCCTTCATACCCACACACACACACACACACATATATATATATATATATATTATAATATACACACACACATCATACAAATAATACAACCATCCTTAAGGATGCTTCAACACAACTCCATATTTCATACGACAATCAAATTCTTACATCTTCTCTCCTATGACTCTTTAATTCTCTCTCTTCACTCACACACACACCGCATTCTTTCCAGGTTTCCTGTCTTTTATTCACAGACTTATTCATTATGCAACTACTTTTACACGCAACTTGAATTCTTTCCCTGCACTCTTGCAGAAAGGATTAAGTATGAGAGAAAGTTCTCACATGATAACGCCTACCTACTTGAAGGGTAGAGAGAAAGGTTGCCTCTTTTCGTATTATTCATGCAGTTAATTTTCCAATACACCTCCCCAGGCATCCAATATCATTAGTGTGAAACATTTACAAAATGGAGTACAGAAGTGGATGAATGGGAATGTGATGGAGGATGAATTTAAAGTTTGTGAGAAGAGGATCTCTCCTCTATCATTTCATCCTCGCGTAATCTGTACGGCATAGAGGTGACAATAATGTAACAACGCAAACACACAACCAACCTGGCTATTATGTCTAGCACGAGAGAGGTGGCAATAAAAACTCGAATTATTTAGTGTCGGTCGTTTGATGTGTATTTGTAATAAATTGCAATATATAGTGAGGCTGCTGGGGAAGAGTTTGCAAGGGGAGAAAAAATGAATGAATATGATTTGGTAAGGTGGTTCCCGTTCACATGGTATTTCCTGGAAGGCCATTTAGATAGGAGCGAAGTAGGCAATAACCCAAATCCTTATGGATGATGAGATGGAAGGCGGAAGACACTTTCACTCTTCCCACGAAGCCTCTACTTCCAATTCCAACACTTCCATCTCTACTGCAACGATAACGACGGTGTTCATTGGTCGTAATGGGTGCATACACGTCTACCGGAGTGCTCATCGTCAAATGTCATCTTCAGTAGGAACTTCTGGTAAATGTACTCTCTCAAATTTGTAATTCAAATCCAGCCTGGCCTTTATTTAATCCCTTCAGCTTCCTACTCTTTTTTTTAAATTTTAAATGCTTTAATGACTTTATTCATAATTATTCCTTCTGGGTGAATTGTAATGGAGTGTTTTCCATAATAATTACTTTAAAATATCTAAATCCACAGAGTATAAGTGTGTGGTTGAAAAGAGGCACACACATTTATGTTCTGACAAATAGACTTTCCCCAAAGACCAAAACGGCCTTCTCTGTTGGTGACACAAAAAAGCGTAATAGTTTATGAGTTGTAGGTCACATCAACCTGAAGTTTGACTTATTCAGAAACATATTTTTTAAATGTTATCCGTTCCATGACAAAAACGTTCCATCACACGACGGCCATCCAGACAACAAGGCATTTTCATAAAGAAGTTTCACTTCTTAATAAGTATGTACGTACATATAGGAGAAGGGTGAGAGAGGATGTGAACGTGTGAAATAATCAAAAGAATTGGTTCTTTATTAAAGAAACTACTTTCCCTGGAGAGAGAAGAAGATTGGCTCGTCATTTAGTCAAGTGCCATTGAGAAAGTGAAGGAGGCTTGACTACTTGAGCCTCTCACTCAATTCAGATGGATGGATGTGTTTGATCCAATCATTGTCATTCATAACGTGTCAAATCCGTCTTTCTCCTCCAAATTCCTCCTTCACACTTGCGATGAGTCTGGAGGAGGGGGTGGAGGAGGGGGAGGAGGAGGAGGAGAGAGGCCAGTTTTCAAACTCTGTGGCTTATGCATCCAGCAGATCAAACACGATGATCCTTTTGATGGGCTCTTTGCTCTACACTGATCGTGTGTCATCATAAATATTCGCCTCAAAAGAACTTTAAATGTGTCTGCACTTTACATTTTAAATTTCAACCCAGTAGTCTCTCCCAGTAATAAAATTTGAAAGGGACGATCTCGTCTACACGCTCCCATCTAAAATGATTCTTTGTTGAGTTCGATTATTCTTCTCTCCACTCTCTCTCTCTCTCTCTCTCTCTCAATGGGTCTCTGTTCTATAGTTGTTTCTACTCTATTGTACATTCCATTTATTCACACCGTCATGTCAATACCATTCTATGGATAGTATGTATATATTTATAGTAACCCCTAAAAACCCATTAAAGGCCAAACTTTTTTCTAATTATTTTGTCCCCTCCTTAAACTTGCTTATATATATATATCATATATTGTAACTATATACTCTAAATATATCCACCAATGTGTACATCAGTCAAATACCAACAACTCGTGCTGTTGTCGTAAACTAGAACCAGTTCTTTTGTGAATGAGGCGAGGAGAGATAGAGAGAGACTCATAAACCACAAGAATACTACTGAACAATCCGTCCCCCATGTACAATTACAACTATCCATAGTAGAAAGTAAAAGCTACGTGCGTAACGAGCTCACAATGAATGAATTGTTTTTAGGAAATACATTGAGTACTGTGACAGAAAAAAACCACCGTAAAAAATGAAGCAGATGTGCTGATCATTATCTCCTTAAATAAGCGTAATACATGTGATAAAGGAAGCTCTTCCATTAAAAGTATATATCCTTGAATTAAACGTGTATACTTTCAGATGAGAAGGATATATTAATTTCCTCATTTGTCATAAACGCGTAGATTTTGGATCTTAGAATTCGGATGGCAGAGACTGTGATGAGTGAGTAAGGAGAAAGGAAGGATGTGTGAAAGAATAAAGTTGATAAGATGATGAGAGAGATATTAAAAGTAGAGTTCAGGGAGATCGAAGAGATCGATATGTTTTGAAAGGGGAGTGTGTGTGTGTGTGTGTGTGTGTGTGTGTAGTAGTAAAGTAGTAAGTGTAGTAGAAACTAGAAATAGTGTGTGTGAGGCTTAAGCATTGTCTCGATTTGTGTTATGTCTGGAAGAGACCCCAAAAGGGTTCGGGTTTTAGGGAGGGAGAGAGTTTCGGAGTCTGTGAATGTAATTTCTCCGAAATGTCTGTCTGGGATGCCTTGTGCTCCATGACCATGAACACTCGGAACACATGAACACGTCTTCCCCACAGCCAAAAAGTGAGGGCGGACGATCCCCAACAAGGGGGAATTTATTTTGACGCTCGAAAACAAGGTGAATGTCCTCCTAATCGGTGTGTCTCGTACCATTCCGGGCATCTCCTAGATGCCCGCCACCCGCACCCGCCTTACGTAACACAAACACACACACACACACAAAACCTTATCGGACCTTTTAACATGTACACTGCACACACACGGGCTGCGGGAGAAAGTGAGGGCAAAGTTGTAAGTATTAAGTATAGCGTATATTGCGTAAAGCCTACGCATGCACAAGTAGTCTTACACCTTAAGACATATGACACACACACACACACACACACACAAGACAATTCATTCGGAGCGTAACTTGTAAAAACAAAAAATCCGTTAAACTTCATCGCATTTTTCTTTCCTCATATTTTTCTTACGCTCTTTGGAAATACTCGTGCACGCGACCTACAAGAAATACTCGCCATCCCTCTATTCTTATTTCTTACATTATACTTGAATGTCTACTTTCTACTTACACTGAATTTTACTTATCATTATTCGTTACTCTTCAGGCTCAAGTCAAGTCACAGAGCACAAAGAGGCGGATGCAGACACACTCCCATTTCTTTCCTTAAATTAGTTTTCCTATAAGCAACTTATTCTTTTTTGGGTTTCCTGCTCCATAATTTAAATTATTGGAATCAGATTTAAAGGCTTCCGAGCTTACATTCAGTTCAGCCTCATTCGAAATATTCTTTTAAAGAGGAAGCGTCTAGAGGTAATTTAGACAAAATACTGAGAATCATACATCTTAGTACATGAATATAGATGTGAACTCATCGACTCATTCCGTTCTTTCCTGCCCATATATGAATATAAGTAGAACATTGCAACATGCAAGTCACATCCACCATACTTAACGAACGACAAGAAATTTTAAATAAACATGCGTTTCCTACGAAGGCGTTTCATTCTTCCGATTCCAAAATGGGAAATGTCTAGAGAAAGAAAAAACTCCACAGAACAATTTAAGTAGAAATGCCTAAGGCTGTCCTTGTTTAAAATTTGAAATGCACTTAATATTATATTTACTTAATGAGTTCTTATCCCTCCACAAGGGAATTGACATTTTAAGTGTTTATGATTTCTGTCTTTCCTCTCCTTAAGATTTACCTGTTACGGGGAAATGATGTCTTAACTTTGAAAAGAACGGGTGGAAATGGAATTACGGAGGAATTTACTTCTCTCCTCAGTTTGCCTATTAGTGGAGACTATTTTTAGCAACGGAATCCTCTGTGTCATCGTAACTAACACCCTCTAATCTTATCTCGAGAGGGAGAGAGGGTCCTTCCTTCTTCAAACGCGACGCTCAAAACCCGAGGAAATTAAAGTTCATTTCCTTCGGAAGCGTTGTTCTTCACATTGGAGGCTTATTCTTATTAGTAGCCGAGTCTCCCATGTGTTTATACTTCATAGTTAATGGAATGCACAGTTAATCAGCACAGACAGTAGACTCAGCCACTCTCAGCCCATCTCTAATCCAATGTCACGTTGTGTTGTTTACCTACAAAATAATGGAAAAGTTAAGCACGAATCAAAAGGTGTGTTGTGCTGTGCGAGAGACGCAGACTTCAGAGCACAGACCACAGCGAGTCTCTTCTTCTACCAAAACTTCTTCATGATTCATTCATGACTTTCCCTTTATTCTCCGAGTCTCTTTCACTTCACATTTCCATCCATCATCTCCAGCTGAGATTTCTTTTTGCGTTTGATCATCCATTCGTCATCCGATAGGATTATGTAGATCATTTTGATCTGATGGAATACTTTTGCAGATCAAAGCAGATTGAATTACTTCTACCATTGCCACCTCCACCACTGCTAAACCCACACCAGCCAAACCAACACACAACCACATGCACAGTCGACTTACACTGAAACAGTCTCGCACACACTTCACACCACACAGACTTGCGAGTTGCGACTTTTTCACTTGTCATTCAATTCAAACACACGCGTTTCTTCGTCCTTCCTTCCTTCCCATCCATTTTCATACTCACCAACACTTTTTGGTCTTCTTATTTATTTGCCTGCACAAAAAATCCAACCAAAAAAGATTCGGAAAATATTTACTCTCCCAGTCAGACCTTCTCACTTCCAAAAGCTGCCTACTCGTCGTACCACTTTAATTCATATAGAACTGAAAGTGTATAAGATAAAGAGGGAAAAGGTGTAATCCGTAAAGACATCCCAAAATTTGACAACGACACTTCAACACCGAAAGCCTCAAACAACAACGGATGCTTTTTATGCTATCTCAACAAGGAGTAACCTAAGGCACACGGAAACACAATTAAAACCTCATTGTGAATAGAGGAATACACAATGTCAAAAACGCATGAGAGCCGAGTCGAGTGACATGATTTCTTAATCTAAAAGGACAGTGGAGGATAAAGCAAACCCATAATATTTTTGTAGGCTTTATCACACATAAAATAAAAGACGTATGTGTTTATGTGGATCAGTAGACTATGAAAGACGGCGATTCAAAGAGGAAAGAAGTGAAAGAAGATTGACAACGGAGTAAAAAGACGAAAACACGGAAAGCCAGGCAACAAACACAAATAGAAACCATATAGAAGATAATGTTGTGTAAAAGTAGAGACAAATTGGTGGGTGGTGTGGGGAAATGTTCACTTTCTCTGTCTCCTTTCCTTTTGTTTCCGAATTGAAGGGAATCGAAGCGTAAGAAAAGAAATCAAGAAAGGCTATCACAACAAGAAGAAAGCAGATGATGTGACTCTACCCAACTGAGTGTGAATGCATTTTGTTCTTTTGTCAAAGAATTTTCGAGTCGGCACAAAAAAAGTTTCCCAAGTTCTCACAATGGTGTGCGAATACAAATCAAAAGCACCAGCCACCATGACTACTTCAACAACACGGACACAGCTCAAAATTATTTCATTCTTGTTCAACATTTCTAATTTGGCAAAATAGTTAATAGTTCTTCGAATTTAATTCATTTTTCATTACACAGGTCATCAGTCTGTTTCGGAACAAGTAAATTTACTTTTTACTTAATTTGTTAACTTTTATACGAGTGGATGAGAAGAGAGAGAGTAGAGAATAAAAGTGAGATGCTTATAAGATGCAGCGAAGAAAAGTTCTTCCCAAAGTGAGTTTTAGGGTTTGTTGGGAATGAATGTTGCGAGAAGGTCTGGAAGTTTGGAGAGATGGAGCGATTATCCTTATTTTCGATCTGAGCAGTCGAGTGAAAGTTCTACTGGAAAGAGAGAAACTTAATCTTGGGTATCAAAGTGTATATATAAGCGTCCTAGTTTAAGAATCAAATCACACACACACAAGCACACTTTAATCTCTAGCTACTCTGAGGAAGGTGTTATTTTTACACTCACAAAGTTTAATTTTAATTAAATTGCTTTGTTGTAGAGTATTTGTAGTTCTAAGTTGGGAGCTCATCTTTGAATCCTCGTGGAGATGTATTTTGAGAGTTGCATTATGAATTATGATGAGAAAGTATAGAAATGCAATGGATCGTAGGATATAAAGGGAAATTAAGTGTGAACGAGTGAAGAGCATTCCTCAGCGAATAAGTCGTAGCAACTCCAAAATACTTCTTCACCTCTTCTGTCTTCGTTATATCGAAAGTTTTGGCACACACTTCCGCCATGTCTCTCAGCTCTCTACCGTGAATGAAATATTTCTCAGCCAACTTTCTCCTACATTCCCTCTCCGTTTGAATGCATTAAAAAGTTCTGCTCAAAAGTTTCACCCAGCCCTTCCGAAAGGAGAAATAATCATTTCCCATTCGCTTAATAAGAGAAATCATTAACACAAAACACAACGGGATGATTCCTTCTTCCTTCACGCATAATGTTCTCTACGAATAATTTCTACTTCCGAATTGCACAGTCACAGACTCCACATATTATCACACGGCTTAACCTTGCCTGCGGTGCAAGAAACTTGATAATCATCTAATTAATTAGTTAGTATAAATAAATACTCACTTTGCAAATTAAACCATTGCCATTTACTTAATTGTTACCTTCAAACATCAACTCATGTTTTTACTGATAATATATGTTGTATGTGGTTTAGTTTAAAAATACAACAATTATTTTATTCTATGTCACCTGTGGAAATTAATTACCCAGAATTAAATCAATTAAAAGGTAGTTAAGATCGTCCTGTCCTTTCATTAAGCCTTAATTAATTATGGGCTAGTTGATTGTGCAATAACAAAACGGTTGTTTGGAAGAAATGACCGTCTGCTCAAAAGCCTGTTTGCTCAGCTCGTTAGCAAAAGCAAGTGCAAATGTACTGGGAAAGTGTATACACTGTTAAATATAGAAACATTGTTTCCACTTAAGTTGCATGATTTGTTATTTACATACATCCAGCACACAGTTCATTGCATTAAAGAAGGTGTTATGCTTCTATTCTTTATTAAAGACCCTATACAAACCCTTCATACCACCGATATAATATATAAATTTGTACCTTTGTATTCTAGCTGAGTAAAAATAAGCATAAATTTTTATGAGCAACAAGACGGGAAATCTTAGACTCACTTTCAGTGACTGTGACTCCGTCCGTACTCAACAACTCAACTCAAAAAGTCCATCCACTTTCATAGGCTGCTGCTGCTGCTGTGGAAGTGAAACTCTGTTAACATAACAATATTATGCATACCATAAAGAAGTTCATACACCTGGAGAGTGAAACGAAAGAGAGGCAATAAATAATACTTTTAATTAGACTCTAAAAATGCAATCACGCAGCTATGCTTATATAACACAACTTCCCAAGTACTTCTACTCTTACTACACAACGTGATACTCATTACGACTGCACTCTTCAACTCTCCTTCATTCAGACATTTTAAGTGTGTATTTTGTTCAATGAAATACAAACAGGAAAGGGAATTTTCTGAAGGTTCCAAGTTCCAGCTTATTGTTTCATTAATGGACTTGGACTCAAAAACCTTCTGCGTCTCATCAATTCCCCTGTTCCCCTTCCATTAAACAATCTTTCTATAAACGCCCCACACACTTTAATACATCTCGTCCTAACTTCCTATTATCACAGAACTTCCTTATTTAGGAATTCTAAACTGAAGCAGTTGAAAATAGTAGTTCTCAAAAAAATAGTAACATACAAATTACAATCTAGTAAGTAGTAACCTTTACTGACTTTCCAAGTCACAAGTTGACCGTGAACCGCATTACATCAAATACAATTTATGTAACCATGCAAGGTGGAAGTAATAATACATTATTGTTACGCAATGAACTTTCTTGTCATTATGCAACAAAATAAACCGCTGATATAAACTCACCGAGAAGTAACGAGAGGTTAAAAGAGCTCGCAGTAAGATTAGTTTTGTTTGCGTGCAAGTGAGTGCGTGAATGAATTACACGTGAGAGAGTGTGCATGTATGTTCCATTTGTGTTTATTAACTAAATTCTTCCGAGATGGAAAGATACAAGACTTGAAAGTATGTGGGGAGTGTGGGGCACGTTGTGTTATCATCGTGAATGTTGTGACTGGAGTCGCTCTGCTTGAAGAACAAGTTGTCTGTTAGTTAGAGAGAGCTAAGTTGAGATAATGATAAGCAGTGCAGCAAGAGTAATCGCTGTTTAAATGGTCCATCTCACTGGAATGTGTGGAGTCGAATGTATGTGCGTAGGTTCTACGCACTACGCACTCACTACGTGCAGTCTTAATTCAAAGTGAAATGCGTTTTTTTCCTCGGGGTATCGTGTAATGTGAATGAACTCTCTGATGCAGCCACTCCCACACATTCAGAATTTGGTTACGTAACTTCAGAGGAATTCATTACGTAATCCGTAGGAAGAACGAATTAGTCATTCCCATGTGTTGTTGCGTCGTGTTCATAAGATCATAAGTCTCTTGTATCTTGAAGGAAAATTCCGGATTCATCTTCTAAGAGACAGAGTTAAACAAGGCAGGAAAGGACACACGCACAATAAAGAAAATGTCTTGTAGAAATAAAAGAGAGAAATGAAACTTTAGAGAGTTGTTCCCAACTCATCTAGAGAATATTAATTAACAACAGAATGTGTAATTGAAATAAGAAATTGGGTGAAATGATTAAGGTAAAAGTAGTAGTGAGAGACTTACAGTGAAAGGGAGTGAATGAAAACGCGTTGGGCATAATTAATTTGGAAAAGAAGGGAAAGAGAAAGACGAACATATCATTCCACTTTATATTAAAACCTAAGTGAGACTCAAGACTCGGAGAAAGTAATAAAGAATGTTTGCTAAGCAAGTAGTACGCATCATCACCAAGAAGATCATTTGGTAAACTTTTCATCTTTGATCTGTCTTCATCGCACATCGTATGCATCCGATGTAGCTCAGCCTATGAACTATAAATATACTCAGCCTCCACAATAAGTTCTAAACAAGAGAAGCCGAAAAGAAATAGTGAGGATGAGTGTGGGTGACAAAAAATAGAAAAGTTTTCCCTTGTCGGAGGAAGTGAAAGTCTTGTAGAGTGAACATTGATAGCAGCAGCGGTGGTGATGAGAGTAAAGTTGTTTCTTCGTTTGTCTAAAAATCATAATGGCGGTGTTTGAGAGAGAGAAAGAGAGGTAGTAGGAATATATTCGAATAGTAGGAAAGAACGACGGTAGCACAAAGTGTACAGAGATTCGCAGTTGATGAAGAAGCGGAGGAAGGAAGGAGATTGAGGATCGAGAAAGAAGCTTTCAAGACGAGAGACCACAGGCTTCAGTGCCACCGCCACCGAGGAATTCCTTCCTTCACGAATAATGGGGGAAGAGATGTGGAATTATTATGTAATCGTGCTCTCAGTCAGAACTCAACGGAGGTATTTCTTCCACCAACAAAGTCTCTCTGGCATTGTGTCGTGGGAGAGAGTGCATGCGGATAACTATCGATCCACCCCACACAACCACCCCCATTTTGGCGGCACGTGGTAGACATCCCCTTCCCTTCTGCCCTCCAAAATCTCCAGACAGTCCAGCTGGATCCACAACCAACCTACCAACCAACCTACCAACCTACACCATCAATCGTAGTAGTAGTAGAGTCTACACTACTATTACGCCAGTTGTACTTGTAGTAGTAGAATCAGGACTGAGCAGCTGTACTCAGCCTTTCCACATATCCACCGTACATACACACACACCCTTCATACAAACGAGAGAGACTTCCACCACGATTTCCAGCCCTCTTCCAAGCGAAAGGAAGGAATGTTTCCCATGTACCAAGAATGGATGAGAGCTTAACTTGAAAAGTTTCTCAGAGGCATATATATATATATATATACACGCTCACACACACACACATACGGAATAACGGATGAGGAGATGTTCACTTTCTTCCTATATATACCCGTGTGTGATGTGCTTTCCCCCTTTAAAAGGAACTAACTGAGTGAGTGAGTATACTCATATATACTCCTTGAAAAGGGAACTCTTCTCTTCTTGGACAACGTACGTACCTTCGTAGTTCGTACACACTCCTTGGAAGCGTATTTTATGTTTAGTCACTTTGTGAAGATGTGTCACTGATCTTTCGGATGATCATCTCCTGAATTAGTTGCTGGGAACTGGGAACTCTTACTTTACGCTTACATGCATCTAAGGCAGACTTCATTCATCTTCTTCTTTCGTGTGTAACGCTTTCTCATTCAACTGAATCACACATTCGTCCCTCCCTCCCTCCTTCCCTTCTTACTTTCCTCGAGCATTCGTTAAATATTTCCATGTAACTTCATATGCACCAATGCCTCACCAACACTTTTAAAGTGGTCGAGTACAAAGGCACCTCTCCGTAATTTTGTTATGCAAAATCACACACATCCCTTCTTTTTTGTGTGTTAACCGTGTGTATACAATAATTCCAAACTGCTTTACATCACAATACAAGGAAGTTCGACGGATTATTCATTTCATATTTCGTATTCTACTCTTACGTGTTTGCAAATCTTTGTACAACGCTAAAAAGTTTCTTCCAAAGATAAACTGTATTATTTACTTTCCATATAGAATGAACTTTTTACACACTTCGTCAAGTTTGTCACCCATTTCCAACCCAATCTTTTAAAGAAGAGTCACAAGCGAGGATTGGTTTAGTGACATTACACGTGTGAAAGAGTGTCATGGAATAGTAAATGATAGCAAAGTTAATGAATTAGTTAACATTTAACACTCTCCCAAGTCAAGTGTTGACTTAATTGTCCATCCGCTGGCAGCTCTCCTCTTCGACTGATCTCCAAAGTGGACGAAATGAATGAAAGGCTAAAAATAGGAAGCGTAGGAAGACAAGAAGAAGGAGATTCCTCCACAAGTAAATGAAAGCAGACAAAAACAAAGTACAAAAGTACGAATACAAATGGGCCGAAGAAAGAGAGACGAGGAAACTCCAAAAGTCCCAGTGGATTTTGTGTTAATGTTGCTCATCTCTGCTACACACACACACACATACACACACACACACACGACGGGGCTTTTTTGGGTCCAATCTTCAATGCAAATATTCCCATTTGAATCGATTCTGCTCGCATTTAGAAACCCATAAAAGAGTTAAATTCGGTTACACACATACTCTTCCCATTAAATTCTCCCCTACCTTCACCTCCAGCCTACAACCTAAGCACACATTTATATTAATACTCTCCAAAGGGTTTGGCCCTCCCATAACTTTGCCTACATCACAATCATTTTAAAGGGAACCATCAGGAGGAACGTCTCCAGTTTCTCTGTCCTCCTCAAAAACCGTAACGACTTTGGTTTGCTGGTTCATTTTGTCTTTGTGCAACGTGAGACACTTCCTCTTGTTTCCACTAATCCTGTCACCCCAGCACTAGCATCACCACCAATCCTTCAATACACATGCACAGTTACGTAATTATTACCAAAGACAGCTTGCCCCTCGTCTCTCCAATTCATCATTATTCATCCTTCATTCTCAACTCCAAACTCACGAGATGACACATGTCACAGATCCATAAAGAATCTTCTCCAATGTCTCCACAACTCTTTGTACGAGACTTTATTCTATAAACAGTAGCTTTCACGAATACTTCTTAACACAGCCGAGCCTTCAAAATTCAGTGATCAAAATTCCTAATCCAAACACGACTGACCAGTCCATCTGGTTTTCACAAAAGTATCAAAACTGACATTGATTCTGAGACTTTGAAGCTAATCGTCTAATGCCAATAATCCACTAAGCACGCAATTATGCCGAGACCCTGACCAACTCGTAACACCCTTAGACATGCAATACGGTTACAAATATACTCACTGACAGTGAACTTCGCTATTAACATAGAAGATCCGTACTATATAGATGATGAGTACAGATAGAACTCAGACTATAATATACTAGCGCATCTCACCAGATGAAATACATCCTGGATTTGCAGATACACTTCATCCTGTCTACTTGCTCCAGATACAGTTCCATCACTAATAATTTCATTCGTGAATTATTCCAATCAAACGGCAAGTTCAACGCCCCACAGAATCCTGTCTGCATAGATCCCAACATTCCCAACCCCACTTGCCACACGTTGTGTACGCACAATTACGCAATTATATCTTTTTAAACCTTTCCTGAGTGACAAAACATCAGCAAGGAATCATCCGTCGTATGGTTGACATGAAAAACATTCATCGATCTCCTTAATTCGCTTCCTTTTGTTTTCTCTCGTGTGGGTGGATTTACACGAACAAAATTGACACAACGACACAAGTAGCACGGCTTCTGTCTCCCTGACACGGGGAACATGGAACAAACAGAAATAAACTTCATGGACGATTAACAATCCCTCAAAGACTCAAAGACATACGAGTCTCCTTCTCCTTCCCAACTTTGCTCGTCTACGCACAAATGTCTCACAGTTTTACTTCGTTTCCATTGTTTTCTGATTTTCGCCATTCTTTACGACTCTCCGTGTATAACTTACGCTAAAGCCAAAAGATAACTTGTGTGCAATAAAACAGCAATACAAATTCAATTAAAGAGCTCTACATGATTTTTGTAGCCATCACTATTTCTTGCCATTTCAACAATCTCGCACGTCTTCTTATTTCAACTGTTGACAGACCTTCTGATTTATAGACACAATAAAAGAAACTACAAAATCATCTATGAAATGAACTTCCCTACCCGACATATACCTCCGAGACTTAAAGGTTTGCATTTACACCATCTTAAATAATTAAGTGACAAAGAGCGGAAACCCTAATATTTAGGGAACTGTTCCCACCTTGCCAGGAAATCAAACTTAGTGTCAGGCGTCGTCGGATGACTTTCTCCACGGATCTGAGGCGGATGGAAGTGTAGTGAGCACATGGCGGAGGGATTTTGTTTTGACGGAGGTTTCAGAGCGACGTGGAATCCGAAATAAAAGAGGTAAAGTTTGGTAGAGAAAGCATGAAGGCTCTTTCTCCTCTGGGGAAAGCATTTCAGAAGAAGGAAAGCACGCCATGCCGTCTCTCTATACTGACACGAGTATATATCTGCATATCTGATGATGTGTGTATGTGTACGTGTGTATGTGTGTGTGTGGTAGACAAGAGGTCTCTCTCTGTACGATGTAGTATGTCTGTTACATGGAGGATTCGGCTGGAAGAAAATAAAAGCCATGAAAGGTAGAGATTGGCGGGTAGGTAAACTACGTGGCTTGGCTTTCCCAGACGATTACACGGGTTTTGTCTTTAAAGAATTTCTTCATTTGGTTTCTCCAATCAAAACACATCCTTCCCCAGTTTTTGTAGGACAAGGCGAAGGAAGAAGAGGAAGAGGAAGAAGAAGAAGAGGGAGCATTCCTCCGAGGCTCTGCCTCACATAGCAACAAACGCTGACTCGCACGTGTCTCCTCACTCCACAGCAACCACCACCGCTTTTACTTCTCTCCTACACACACATTATAGATTATAGCATCCCTATCAGACTGCTACAACTGCTACTACTTCTATATATACTTACTACTCCATTCGAAAACTGCAGCAAAGAGCAACTTACTTTCATCCTTTCATGTATCCACACTATCCACTACCAGAGCAAATGTGTAATGTTACCCAACTACCACTCAAGGCATCTTCTGTCGCGTCAAAACATCGTTGAAAGGAAGCCAGACAGACTGGATAGACGCATAACGACAACAACAGTTCCATTAAGAGCAAAAGTGGGGACGGGAATAAAGACACTTTCCACTGATTATCGCCCATTCCTCATCCTTAGCCCCTCAACCTCAACTCTTTCCAACCTTCTTCTTTAAAGTATCCTAATGAGATACATTCACCACTTCCTCCTTGACCCCTTTCTCTCACCTTCACACACAAATCACCATCCATTCCTACAACGATTCCCACACTCTTCACCTCATTACATACATAGTCACTCAATTAACCTGCTTCCACCTTTCATCTACCTTAGTTCACTCGTCCAACTGTGTGTTTGTCGTATTCCTGCAGAGTTCAAATTCATTAAAGGAATAGTATAGTTAGGAATTAGCTTGTAGGAAATATTGTTGAATACATTATTAAGTATTGCTTATGCATTATTGAGTTAATGTTGGTGGTTGTCGGTTGTGGTCGCAAGTCGCACTTTCCAAACTGCTTCGTGAAACACAGACAAACACACACACACATTTTCATGTTGTAGCAAGTTGTCTGAGTTGTCTCATTAATCTCATTTCACAGAGTCATGATGATAGATAGACGATGTGATAGTGATTCTCAAGTCAATTACTTCAGAGAGTTTGTCCTCCTGTAATAAAATATATAATGGCTTCTCTCTCTCTCTGATTAAAGTATGAAAGCATCGAGGAAAACATGCCACTCTAGTCGTCTAAAGTCCATTAACTGTGTATGCATCCATTCTCCTTGTATAGTATACACACACACACTACAAATAATCTGAAGCCAGCTTTTACTTCCTAACAAACTCCATGCAATCCAATTATTCAATAAAGAGGCGAAAGTCAAAGTATCAACTTATCAAGATATTAATTAACTGCTCCATTTTTCCTAATCACTATTGATTGGTCCAGATTTGGAGCATTAGTTACATTAGTAATGCCTCTGCCAGCGCGTTCCTCGGCATTGAATACAAATACATAACTGTAGTAATATTTAGGACACAAGGGACACGAATCTGTTTCAAAGACAAGGACGAAGGGAGGAGAAAGAAAGGAGCTCAACCTTCTCTATGGTGTTCGCAAAGTACACATGGTATCTTTTGACTTTGTAACTGCAACAAAGGGATGTGTGTGTGTGGTGGTTAATGCAGGAGGAATGAAGTGCAATGCGGGCTTTGTTTTGTCGCAAAGTAGGTAGCATACGATAACAGTTGGAGGTGAAGGCATTCTTTGATGAAGAACCTCCACAGGAAGTGAGGAAGTGCAGCATGACGAACAACCAAAAGCGGAACTGGCCCAGTTTGTCTCAAGACACAAAGTGAAAGTCACTCTCAGCCTTTTCTGCATCCAAATCTCTCAATATTATGTATGCCAAGTCTGGCCGAAGCTCAGCTCCTTTTTTGCTAAAATCCACACACAACCAGACGCTCAATGTTCATGTGCATTACCCACAAAAAACACTCGTGTACAAACCAGACTGCTTTTTCTAAGTCTTATACTCATTTTTTGCCTCAGAAAGCAAAGAATTCGTCTTTTACTTGAGTCTTTGGTCTTTTATTCTTTTCTTTTCAGATAAACAGGCAAAAACATGGTTGCTTTTTTCCCCTCGCTGCTCATATACTTTACAGTTCTCACAGTAAACACCAATTGTGCAAAGAAAAGTAATACAAATGAAGCTTTAAAAAACATTTATTTTCAAATGAATTTAGCTAAGTTCCGTCTCCAATTGTAGGGAAAGTTGTAATGACATCATCAGTACATGTACACTCTGGGTATTTTATATTTTACCATTTTATGACCATTTGCTTAATGCTCAATGTGTGTTGGTGACTCAAAGAGAAAGTTGGAAGTGTGTGCAAGTATTAAGTATGCATTTTATCAGTCGTAGGGGTTTTACCAGATCCAAACACAGACAGACAAAAGGTCCTTCTCGTTTAAATGAAAAGAGACATTTGTAATTAAGTGTAATTGTCTTTTAATTAGATGAGTGGGAGCCGCAGACGAAGAAAAGGGACATTACAAATCGTCATCACTGTGCTCTCTGCTGAGTCTGTTGTTATTTGGTCTGGGCTCCGCAATTCTCTCCAGACTCCATCCAGCAGACTTTGCAGACTCTCTCCAGAAGGAAGCTTGGAATGAGCAGAGTGAGCAATAAGGACTGGTGAAAGTCTCACAAGGAAAGTCAAATACCACAATTTTATTAGAATAATTAATGGCCCATGAAGAATGCTCTCCTCTGTGAGGTCGAGGTCATTTCTAAACGAAACTAAGAATACTCCACACTTCGTGCCCTACTGGTATTCTGGATATTCCACCCTACCAAACGATCTGCACTCATTTGAATACAAAACAGCGTGTATGAGTTTCCGTTTCAGGTTTTACTCAGCAAACAGTCACTCAGGTTGGCAATCTTGGCAGGCATACCATAAATTCATAAATGTCTACAGCACCAAACTACTCCATACTCCATGTATGCGAGTTGTAAAACCCAACTCACAACTTTGCGGCTTTATAAGTGTCATTTAAAGGTGTGAAAGTAAACGAGGGTGCGAGTAAATTAGAGTGGTCATCTAGCAACACGGAATATTAATGGAAAGTGGGCAACCCTTCTCCAATGAAATATTCACACCACCACTAAATGTAAATACATCAGACATATGTAAATATTCTGTCATATTCAATAACATATATTATTATTATGTGTCACGTGTGCGTGGAACACAAACATAAAAGAATAAAACCAACACTCTGTGAACACAATTCTAAACGTACACACACACATTACGTAACTTGTATTCTTCCATTAACCATGCTTGCATAGAAAGACTCATCGCAGACCTTATAATCTTACGCAGTTGCAAATTGTTTGTGTGTCCTCAGGAAAAGCCACAATGCTCGAGAATTATTATGATAATGATGAGTGGCTTTGCAGAATAAATATTTATGTGAGCATTGATATGCCCTTATTTGCGTGTAGTTGCAAGCACGGAAAAAGAAAACAACTATGTGTGCGTCGTACACACAATGAGTTTGTTCGAAAATATTCCATCTATCAATCCCATTATGTTTTTAGCATGAGGAAAGTAAAGGAAACCACGCTGACGAACGAAGCACTCCTCCGTCCTCTTGAGGTTCGTAAACTTAAAATTCAATTGTTTTGTATGAAAGTAGGACTATTGATCAAACAATACACCACGTGTAAGTACCACCTACACAGAAACATAATACTACGACTACAAACCACACACGTGTTTTCACTACCTGAGCCGCATCCCCTCCCAAGAATCCGAAGTTCAATTGGTTCCAGAATAAAACAACCAGACAAAATCGAAGATTACGCAGCGTAGTGGTTAAAAATTAATGATCAAACTAATTGCATCCTCCGAAGAATCTTCAGCAGCTTAATATTTCTACGAATCGCAGTGGACTGGATATTTGATATATACTTATTCTGCACTTCCAACAGTTACTTCGCATTTCGTTAGTGCACGTTCCTTCAGAAAAACAAATATTCCCTTTAATGAGCCTCCTTCGTAATATCCACTGGCTTTTAATGAGCAAGTATCAGATGACTATTTTTTAGAATTTTAATTCACTTTTTTTCTTTATAAGTCCTACTGTATCTAGAATATGAATTTTTTATATTTAGAGTTCTGAAGTACAATCATCGAACCTTCAGTCCCACACTCAAAAAACTCACTGCGGAGAGCCTTTTGACACGCTTGTAATGTCAATTCTCAGTTTGCGTTCTTTAGCTGACTTTAATTGTACTTGGAATTCTTGCAATTTCGAGAATATCCCTTCCTCTCCATTATACATCAACAACAACACCCACAAAAATAAAGATGGACACACAACAGTCAGTTTACTTTTTACTTCTACACAATGTTTTCGACAAGGGGCTTTTTTATTATTTTAGTCTTTTGTACTTCGTTATGTTGATCACGTCACTCATTTCTTTGAGAGATGTATTACACCATTTCCTGTCTTTTAATTCCGTTCTCCCTCCTATTATGTTACTTCCTTCTACTACTTCTACTCTCTCCACTCTTCAGTAAGAAACAACACAATTATTACATACACAGCATTTTTGCGGCTCCCATTCGTATCTGTTACAACACGTTATGCAACATTTATTAAATTCCATTGGATAAACAACATCGCTACAGTAAACTAGGTAATCATCTTATGCTCTGCGCATTTCACACACGCGGTTGGAGTATTAGCTTCAATTTCGTCATTTCTTTTCAACATTTAATTTAATATTCATTCTGAATATTTCGATTCATTTTTATTAGCCAAATCAATCACATTGGGCTCAACGTGAGGTAAATCAGATTCCACAAAAAAAACAAGTTTTAACTACGTACATTATACACGTCTTATTCATACTTACAGTCATGTGGGAATCGTAGAAAGGAGAAAGGTTAAAAGTCCAAGAAAAGATCCTAAGCGACCCTCACAATCCTTGGATTTGATTGAACAAGAAAAGCTTCTTTTTTACAGCAAAACAAATGAGAAATGAGTTTGTTTGCCCTAGCCATGTCAGTCTGATGATTGCGTGCGTAAGGGAAAGTAAAAAAGAGTCTCTTGTGCGTAAGTTCGCAGCGAGTCTGGAAACTCTGGATTCTGATCCATAAGCCTTTCATGCTTCATGCTCACTTTTGTTTGCTGTCATGTCCTTGTTACTTTCAATTCGTTAAGTTCATCGTCGTCTCGACGTTCTATGTACCGACATTAAGATGTGCTTACTTGGTAAATTCAGAAATACCACTCAAAACTAAAACCGAAGGTGAGAAATTTTCCGGGAAGAAAGCTGCCTCCAAGAAGAGATGACTCAACTGTAGTAAACAGGATTTATAGGAAAAGAGAAAGTGTAAAATGATACTTTGTAGGTTCACGTGGACCAAAATTCACTTCTACCCTTCGTTCTTCGTTGTCCTTGTCAGCGGAATGATGAAAGATGATAAAAAGAGAAGAATAAGGGTTGATTTTGTGTTTCAGTGAGGATGAAGAATCGAGAAATCAACCCTAAAGGGGAAAATGTGCGTAATGCCATCCACTAGTGGTGATTTGTATGAGAACGCCATCCTGTTAAAGAATAGAGAAGAATCGCAGAGTCCATACAGTCGAACGAAGTAGAAGGGCGAAGGAAGTGTGTGATAGCTAATGAAACTAATTACAAGTCTCATCACATCTGAGATACAAGTGAAAGTACAAGGAAAGACGTTGTTTGGCAGTGCCAATGGGGAAAGTCTTTTACTCAAGTGCTTCTGCTCACTCAGACTGACTGACTGCGTGGACCAACTATTTCCATTATTGTGTATTGTGTAGAATGTAGAGTGTCTTCACTCTTCACAAGCAGTTTCACTTTTTCTATTGCCTATCTGCGCTACAAAGTACAACTTCAATCTCCCATACCGACAGTTAAAAGTTACTTGTCGTTCCTTCTTTCCTCCCTTCCTCTCAATTATATTATTATACACACACTTACACATATATTTCCTCTTCACTTCTTTTCTACAACACATTTTTAATTAATTTTTATCCTTTACCCTCCCTGCCCCTTCCTATGTATTCTACTCACTCCTTCACTCGCACATCGCTGCCCAAAGAAAAGGCGAATAATGACAGACACCAATTACAACTATGATGTTAGATCAACTTCATTTGGAAATTAGACAAAGAGAAACTGCTTTTTGTACAATCATCACCTTCTCCTTCTCCTCTTAAATCCTTGTCAACTTTCAATGCCTCATTTTGTCCTTGCTTATTACAACAAGGATGGCTGGATTTGTAAAAAAGATGGAGAATTCCCTAGTTCTCGGTCTGGCTTGTTTCTAGTCTGTAATAAATCTGTACATGAATTATATAGATAATTCAGATCAAATGCTGCCCATTTTAAAGTATAAACTTAACTGAACACGGAAATCACAAAAAACTGCACAAAGCCCAAGGAGAAAGTGAGCCCGGTTGTGCATAACCCCATAAATTTGTACAAACTATCCCTCCAAATAAATGAAAAGTTAAAAACAATCTTACACAAATTGAGTAAGCTTTAGTGTTTCATTTAAACACTCAATTTAGCCTCCAATTAATTCTGAATATTTTTGCAAACTGTAACGCCATAAAACGACAAATGGCAGTAAATAAAATAAGAGAAACACACTCCTATTAAGCCAATCCATCGATGATCCTCATGGTAAATGAAGTAATTTGTTCCTCGTGAGTTCCTGCTTAAACTCCATGCATAACAAGCGTAATCATGTGAAGTGCAAGAGAAACAAGGAAACAAGACACTTATTCCTCCTTCCCCAAATGGCTGGAAGAAAGATGCGAATAAAACATAGTTAAGCGTGGAGGAGAGAATTCCGAAGGAAGGAAGTAAAAAGAGTTAAATTAAATTTGGCAGGTTGGAGGTTATAAAAACACGAGGTGTGTGAGTAGAGGGAGAATGTTGTGTTACTATGTGTTACTTATTTCCTTGTGGTACGAAATAATGGGCTGTAAATAATCCCAAGTCTGAATTATTCCGGTTTATTGGTTCGTTTCTCCACCGACATTGTACCACCAGAAGTAAACCCGTGATTTCACATTTCCACGTCTTTATCATCGGCTACCAAAACCAAACTACCAAAACACCAATCTACAAATCCTTGAATTCCATCAGAACTAGTGAGCTTTCTCTCCTTCACTCTACCTACTTACTATATACTACGCATACAACCTTTTATTTTGGTAAATATGTCTATGCATTCATTCCTTATAAGAGGTTTCTGAACTTTCCTAGCCACAAACAACCACAACAAACAATACACACAAAACGGCTGGCGTCTCTAACAACTCACAATGGAACTGATGGAATAACACTTGAATTAATCTCTCACTTGTGTCTGTCGAGTCTCAACACTCTCGGCTAGTCGCAAACTCTACGTGAGATCGACATGAAGCTGTCTCAGCTACTTTCACCTCTCCGCAGTTAACTCTGCTTTCTCCACCATTTCGTCAGTACACACAAACGTACATATCTCTATGGCATATCAACTTATTTCCTTTATCTAAAATGTCATCACAGTTCATACACCAATTGGCCTAACAATTGAAAATTCACGTCAATCATGCCTCAGCCTTTGAAGGGTTTACATGAAACAAGACATCCCAGAAGTGAGTCTTCCTCTTGATAAATTCATCAAGGAGACCATTGACAGTTGACAGTTGTTGTACCGATACAAAAATAATTGACAGTAATCAAATGAATGCTTATTACAAGAAAACACGTATACAACCAAAGTCATGCACAAGAACCCACATGTAGAGAAGTGAAAGTACACGTGGAGGTGAGTTTCGACTTCCCCCACGATTAGAATTGTCTGGGGTTTCTCTGTAGTGCGTAAGAACAAAAAGAAGTTTTGGGTAGCTGGGGCAGTGAATAAATAATTGAATTTAACTCTTATTCTTTCTCTTTTATGTCAATCAACTTCTGGACAAGAAAGAGAAGTGAGTCTGGAGTTCCGATGTCTCTCGGGACGTATACAGCGGAGAAATCGCATACACAAGTTCCTATGTACTCAGGACTCAGGTAAAGTGTGTGTGCGTTCAGCTTTGGTCTAGATTGAAACCTTAATATTATGAGGATGAGCCAATTTCTGGGCTTGGCAACTTATCGTCCGTGAATATCCGTCTGATGTGGTCGGTTGTCTGTGCACACGAGGAAGTGTAGTTGGTAGTGCTGAAAATACACAAGAATTACGACGAATCGAGACTTCAGTTCCGTTTTTACGCTGATCGCTTTTATTATGTTTGTTCCCTTGTGAAAGTTCAATTCTCCTGGAAGGGAACTTATTAACGTCTATTGTAAATACACACACACACACACACACACACACACACACACACACACACACACACAAGTTCACTGCTTCCATCCATATTTTCTTGTAAAAGTAACTGCAATACAACTAACCAAGTACCAAGTAGCAAATACCACGAGAAAGATTTATTGGAACGAGATACAAATAAAAAAATTTGTAGGGAGTGAGCCACCAGCGTGTGAGAAGTTTATGGCTTTCCCTGAATTATTGACGTACCCTTCGACCCTTTTTCCTTCTTCTTTCAACTTTTATTTAATGCATTAATGTGCGTTTCCTTCTGTTATCCGTGTGAAACTACATGAAAAACTCAAACACTAAATTCCACAACACCAACAGCACCCCACCGGCATAAAATTAAGGAAATCTGAGAGAGAGACTAGATGTAAGACTTAGACCGAGGCAAAACTAATTGGTTTTTGAACTGTTAAATAATTTAATTAGCGAGTGATTACTTGAAAGAAAAATTAAGAAGTGAGAGAGACCAAAAACACGGGGGAGCAGAGAAGCTGCGATTCAACGGTGTAAGCCTACAAACTACATGATTTATTAAGTCTTGCAAAAAAAACGTCCCAGACTACTTTTTCCTTTAACTCTTCACTTTGGTTGTCTCAGATTATTCTTAACATTTTTGTTTTCTACTTTCCTCAATATTTAAAGATTTTAAATTTGAATTCTGTACATACATATATGGCAAGCCAATTTATTATGGCACTTTTCTTTTTCATCACATATTATCACTTTTATCCACAAAAGCTTTCAACCGCAAACACTCGAGACTTATTGTTGCAGGATCTTCAGGACAAAGTGCAAACACTCGAAGACTCCCACAAATCCTTAAGAGTGTGTGTGAACGGTGAACTGAATAGGAAGGAAGAGTAAACACAAGCAATACGGAACACAGAAGGAAGGAGGATTGCAGCTTAAAGAGAAGAAAGCTGAAGAAACAGCGTCTCCTCACACTTTGACTTTTAGGGTAGATCAAGTTTTATGCGTTCCCCAAAATCCATGAATATTCATATTTCCTCGTTCCTCCGTCAAACACCAAAGTGTAAATTTATATATAATTCTTGATGTGAATCTCACTTGACACGTTGTCTCCACGCAGTCAACAGTTTTCTCCTCACTACCACACAGTCTTCTTGGTGAAAGGTAAACAACCAAATTCTACACAAAACAGTATACAATCCTACATATGCTATGTAACACAGTGAGAAAAGTCAACATCCTTTTAAAATACAAAAACAACCATAGTTTCCTCTCAGAAGGATCTTAAGTGAAAGTCTACTCTGCTTTCTACTTCATTCCACCAACAAAACTTTGTCCAAACCAGTCTAGACATCTTTCAGACTTCACGCTTAAAACTACACACGTACTTCGATTTCATCCGAAATCCCAACCAGCATGCAAACCACTACTCGTCCGCTACCCTCTTTGCATTCTAAATTTAAACAAACCGTCGGACGACCCTAAAACTAACAGCTACCCAGCAGTCTTTTGTCCTGTCGTCGTCCCGTTAATTTCACTAGGTGAAGAAGAAGATATTAATGAAAACAAAATGTTGGGAAGGATGACAACTCCTACACACTCTCATCCTTATTCCTTAAAAGAGAGACTTCCCATCGCCCGCACATAAAGTTTTCGCATTCACACCAAAACTCCCTGATGAGGATAAATTACTTCTCTCCGTATTGTTTTCAAATCCCCCTTCTCGTCGCTTCCTCCTCTCCGAATATTCACACACCATGCAAATACTGCATATGAATATATCAAACACCACAAGGACTGCATGACGACAAGGACACGCATTTCTAAACCTGCTGCTGCTGCTGGTCTTATGGACTACTTACTCATCATCATCATACTGGAGAAAATATATAGCACATTCTTTTGACGGAGTGAAAGTTACATGATGAAGGCTTGCATATAATAATAGAAGAGCAGGAGCAGCAGCAGAGGTGGTTGCGATACTGCGTCTTTTTCCAAGAATTTGAGGTCAGGAACCAAATACCAAAAGGAGCTCAAAGAGTCATTATCCTTATGAGAAGAATAAAAGGCCAAATATGTAGGAGATAAGAGTCCTCGGGTAGTTTCACTCCAACACTGATGCTTATAAATATAAAGCTTACGAGATCATCACCGCTACCCACAGCAACCCACCTCCCGCAAAGGAACAAAAGGATCCTCTGCTAATAAAGTGCACACACAGCGACACTCCTCCGGAATAACCTTCGATACGTACTCAATGAAATGCCGGCGATTTCCCCCAGAAATAAATACGAATTAGGTTGATGTAGGAAGGAAGGAATACACAAATTACATTATAACACACAACAGCTGCTGCTGCTGCTGCTGCTGCTGGTTCGGATTCCCATTAAGATTGCAATTAGTCTAGTATCTAGTTCATTCACTTAGGAAGAGAGATCCATTTCAGTGAGTCATTTCATATCAATACATCATAACACGGAAAAGTATTGCTGGTCAGCGTAACTGTCCTTTCTCTCTTTGGGCTTCAGGAACTTCGGATTCATAATTCAATGAAAAACAATAACTCCCTACACCACAACGGTCGTGGAGATTGTATTCTCTCCACAAATTGTTCCTGTGTCTCCATTAAGGCCTCCCTCTGTAATCAATATTAACACACACGTACGAAGGGTCCACAGAAACGAGGAGATGAGGAGACGGATCATGATTGCTTGATCACACAAGACGTGTATTTGATATACTACTGAGCACTATAAACTATAAAGTGCATAGCAGCTAGTAGGATGAACTAACCGCACACAAGGAGGGTGGCAATAATAATATTCTTCATCTGGTGTGTCAATGCATTACCAAAACTTATCTGATCCAAATTGTGATCAATGCACTTTTATTCTCCTATTAATACATCTCCATCCGTCATTCCCACGCCACATGCCCGCCCACCCGCAGAGACACACGGACACTTGCACAACCTCCACTTTAACTCACAGCCACAACTCTTCTGTAGCAAAGAAAATTAGACCACGAATGTAGGAGGGGTCACAAGATCAGCATTTCTAACATTTATTTAACGTCCTGATGGAAGCGGATAAAATGTTAAGTTTAAAAATCATAAAAGTAAAAGCACAACTTTGTTCTTGAAACGAGTCAAAAATCGAAGGGCATTAAGTCGATTGGATGTAGTCGCATGCATTGAACGATTCAATATATGATTTGGTGAGCGATGAAAAGACTTTAATCTCTTTATTCAACGTGATGGGATGAGACACATCCACCGAATAGCAACTTACAACGATGAACGAGTCGGAGTTTGTAGAGGAAGCAAGCAGATTCCCCGATTATACTCGGCACTTAACTCCTGACCCACTTTACGTCTTTTTGTGTGACAGGATGACGTAAGAGATTCAAACCAAAAGCATTTCATTAATCATTCTGGTCACGGACGTCCAACATTCATACACACGCAGTTATGAAACTAACCCATTCTTCTTCCCATTCCTTCATGTCGATTTTCAACTCCCAAAGTCAACCCGTCCGGCTTTGTTACCAACTTTCTCGGTGATTTGGGCTTCTTCCTGTTCAATCTTACGACTTTCTTTCACTTTCTCCATTTTATTGGCTTGTTTACATCCATCGCCTTGCTCACATTTTCTATACTGAAGTACTCCGCTCCTCAAATAAAATCAATACAAGCCTCACTTATTATTGACACAGAATTGATGTAGCTAACCTCACGAAAGAAAATGTTTTCAAGAATCCCAATCCCTAATAAAAAGCCATTTCTTAAACCTCAAGTTGCTTTGGGCTTGCACAAAATGGAGTTATTTCTTTCGCCCTACTTTCCTTCCACTTTCCCTTTTGTTTTACTCTTTCTACGCATTCGGAATTGAGATTCCAAGTGTGTTCACACGATTCTGCACAAGAAACACGAGGTTTCGACGTAAGTACGAAACTCTACACTCTAACTCGCTTGTCTTTATGACTTCTCTTCAATTAAAACGATACCCTGGGTGCAATTAATTAAAGTGGATATCTAGTATCAAACCTTTCACATGTTTTTCAACAAAAGAATAACAAGCACAAACCCACAAGCTATAACACATGTGATTCAGAAACATTTCAGTTGAAACCAATCGTACTTTCTATTGCGTATTAAGGTTTATGCGGAGACGGGCTCATTACTTTCATTTAATGTGGAAAAATCAGAACAGGGGGAAGAAACATGAAATCCAAATTGGATTACGTTTATTGGGAAAGAATTATTACGGTTTTGTATCGGACATATCATCAAGAGGTTGGGAATGTTTTGTGGTAGTCCGAAGGAAAATACGATATTCACGATAAACAATTACGTAACGAAAGGGTCAAGAAACTTTTCCCTTGTGTGTATGCGTAAAGACGAAGGGGACTTTCCCATTTGTTTGGCATTGTGCACAGGCTGCTCATTAAATAATAACGAAGAACATAAACTTGGCCTGGAATGAAATTGAAAGTGTGGCTTGTGTGTCTGCTTTGTGAAAGTTGAGAAAGAAGGGAGAGAGTTGCCACCACTGCCACTTTGCAAAAGGTACACACGGGGAATTATATACCGACGCAAAATAAATGGACTTCCCATTCTAATTGAGAATGAGTCATCGGAAAACATGATGAATGTTACGTTTATTTTACAGCCAAACGCGCATTTCCTTTTTCAGACTTATCTGGACTTTCAGACTCTCAGACAAGTTCCCCGAATTCGCAATTTCGCAAAGTAAGCTAGATAAACTTGTTATGTATTAATATTACATCGATATTAAATGCAAACTCATGGTCACGTTATTCTTTCCCCAATCCATTTGTTCAGGCTTTTGTACGCATGCAGCTAAGCAGATATTCTCAAATTGATTAAGTTCGGGGAAAACAATCTCCACGTTTACTGCGGACAGTAAATAATGCAAATAATTTATTCCACTCATCGTATAGAGTGATACGAGTTGTGCCATATATTAAGTACAAACAGTATATAGAAATCTTGTAAACATAGTAAGACATCAATCGAGGGATCCGTAGTTAGATATTCAACTTGAAATGCAGAGTAAACGTGGAGATTAAAGGCCATCTCTTTGCGTAAACTTATCTTGGGATAAGTCGGAATACTTTCTTAAGTACGCAAATTGTTAATCACTTCTAATCGAATTTCATGCTCGTTTAGTGAGTTGTTTACTTTCACGAAACTTCTAAAGGTTTTTCTCTGAGATTTTGGATTTTTTTTAAAAGGATACTAAGAGGATTTTGTAATGTTTATCTTCTTTATTTACCCACAAAATAATGAGGTTGAATATTATAAGAACATTTTTACAAATCTATACCCACTCAGCATAATATAAGTCTTCTTCCAATCATCCATCTGTAATTAATATCTTCTGTGTTTACAAGAAATGAATCATAGAATCATTAAATATGCATAAGAACTATTATAGTAAAATCACTAAAATCAAGTCTGTATAAACATTATGTAAAAGATATGCTAAACCCAACCTGTCCTGCAATGGAATAAAACGCAGTTCACATTGATTCATGAAAAACACGGGTGACGGTTCTTAACTTTCAAATGAAAGTGAAAGGTAATATATTAAGATTGAAAGTTCACAACAATCCCTTTTCACGTGCTACTTGCCCTAATTTTTCTATCGCTCTCCTGTTTAAACTTCTACGAGTAAATCGAATTTTTACTTGTAATTTATACCCTCCACTCAGCTTGGTGTTTCTCCGCTGTCATTCTAAACTTACACCATTCTTCCATCAAACAATGTACTTAGATCTAATCTACCTACCTACACCGGTGAAGGTGAGGCATTCTAGTAATGAATCAAGTGACATGGCCACGGCCAATCTAAACTGAATTGTGCAACACACGAGTACAAAACAGGGTTTGATGGAAGGAGATTGATGGACATAATTTACATGCGGTAGTAAAAGTAGTAGCGTGAGTAGTACTTCTTCTCCAAAGGAAACTCGTGTTTACAGTATTCATTAAGAAACAAGAAATTGGGTCAGCCACATGACACACTCAGGTAGAATTACCTTTTTTTTACGCAGAATGCAAATTAAGCGTGCAGAAAAGCAATGGTCCTTGTCCAAGGATGAAAGAAACCATCAAAAATAAATAACAAGATGATAGGATTGCGTAGCACAAAAACTTCCAGACAAACTCTGCGTACAAAGAAACACATACTACGCTTTATAAAAGCTAAGAGCAAACACAAGACACAAGTGAGTATAAAGCTCCACTTTCACTTCCAATTTATTCTCCTCATTTATTTGCATAATGAGCCCGTGCAAGTGGCACAAATGGGTTTAATAGCACCATAATTTTAACTCCAAAGTTCCACTCCAACAAACATAAACTAAACCGACGCACACCGCGACTTTTATTCTTCGTGCCAGCACACACAAAATACGCGTACATGCAGGTACACAAACACAAGTTGTGCCCTTCAATACTTGAATTATTCATTTCCTTCATGGCTTTCGTGAGATCTCCTTCAAAATAAAAACACAAGAGACACAAACCTTTTCAAAAGACAAGAAACAGAAACAAAAAATGTCTGATGCTGTGTCCACAAATTTCCGAAAATGTCTGAATCCCAAAGGCAAAAAAAGTCTAACAAGAAACTTCCCTTCTACTGTCGACAGATTCACTTTCTAATTGACAAGAATATCCTGTGTGATTACCACAGGTTTTTTCATGGATACTCATCATCTGTCATCATCTCGTTTTTTGTTAGTTGTACATCGAAAAATGATTCGTTTTCCCTGTCTACGGTAATTAGTAATTAGAAATGACACAGGTAATTACAACTGAAGGGTTGTGTATAGTGCCCACCGCCTACACTGGTGGTGGCATAATTTTCTAACACAGCAGCAGCCGGAATAAGTTTGTACGCGCAAGAGAGCTTTGGTTTAAGAAGGGTGTACGTAGAACGACCAACTTAGCGTGTGTGTAATATGCCCTTCTTCCGGTCTCACGTCTCTACGAACCCCAAAGACTCATCATGAGAAGAAGGGGAGAATGCGATTATATGTAACAACCAAAGTCAAACGAAGGAAGCCAACAACTGTTAGACAGAAAGCTTTCATGTCACTCAAAAGAAAGCCAAAACATTTCCATGTTTTTCTCCACATTCTCATTCCACATCATAAAATCCAACTCAATGATTTGTTTGTCTGGAAAATGATAAGAAACTGTACAACTTCAAAATATTATATTCTCTTATCTCACACACAAACTGATTGTGAATTCTGACTGACTCCAGAAATCTGTTTCTACTTTCTACATACACACACACACACACACACACACACAAAACAACACACACAGCACTTTGTCCCTGTCACAGGAAGTTATACGAGTTCTCCTGTAAGTACAGCGGTACTTAGGAAACACTTAAAAAATATTAAATTAATGCAAAATTCTGACGAATGATTTATTTTATCGGAAATAATCTCTTCATATCTTCCTTCTAGAATTCCATTGACTCGATGCATGATGATAATACAACTTAAAAACGTACGCAAGTCTCAAGCATACAACACTGGAGTTTGGTCGCACATGAAGTCCTCCAAAAAGATTATGGTTGAAGAAAGCTGAGAGATTTATTTGTCCCGGAGATATTGAATGAATGTGGTCAAACGTATAATCCGATTGATAAGGAAAGTGGTATGAGAAGAAGACATAAAAAAGAAGCGTCTAAAAGCGGTGGTGGTGGTGGTGGTGGTGGACACTTGACTTGATAAGAGTGGTGAAAGGGTTTCCTGATTATCAACGGAAGATAAGACGAAAAGGTCAATAGTCAATTCAAGGGCGTCTGGATTTCCTCCGACAGTCAACAGCCATAGTCATCAACAGAAATAGGGAAATCCTGTGCATTCTCACATTATAAAACTCAGCGTTTATCTCCCCGAGCATCTTCACTTGTCCCTCACCCATACGCTTATTTTCAGTTTGCTCATGGCCTATTTCTTTTCGTGTCGACTATTTATAGACCATAATTACACATCCCTTAATGTAAGCCATCCTTATTAAACTTCCTAAAGGAACTTGAGTAGCCTTCAAGGACTTACTAAGCGGAAGACCTGAAGGCACAAAGAATCAACCAGTCTCATCATAATTATGAGCAGCAGGAGAGCATTCAGAAGACTCGTCATGAAGAAGTTACAGGTGGCTCGTGTTAGCTGCTTATGACCATCGCCCATCACCATCAGAAATTACTCCATCTCCCATTATTTGTTGCGTAAGCTGCCATATGGACAACCTAATTTCTTCAAAATGCTCCTCGTCCTCCTTTCCTACCTCTTCGTGATGCTTAACTCCGCTTTAATCAACTTTCCGTTTCTCTTAAAACTCGTCATTTGCAATTTAGAATTCATAACATCATGTAATGTCAACTTCTACTAAGATCTTTCTTTATATCAATAATATACAAAATACAGAAATTTCCTAAAAGCACCTAGAATTCTGGAGTTGCGATATCCAACCCTGTAACTGTAAGTTTTAAAATTAAAGAAACATCTGACACTCTGCACAAAATGCTTCATTGCATTGAAGAAAAAAAAGTCAAAAATGATCCCATTAGCTGTGCACAGCACACTTGAAGTTGAAGAAGGGGCGAGTGTGCCAGCTTTGCAGCTGCTTTAAAATGTTGTATTGTTTTACGTGTCTCGAAAAATCGGTCAGCAACTGCTGTTGGTTTAGTCATCTTCTACAGACGATCTCCTTAGGAAGACTCTCAAGGTCTTCCAAGACTTCAAGCAGACACAAAACTCCGTTAGTAAATGAAAAAAATATACTAAGCCCACTTTTACTTCGAGAATTGAGAGTACAAACATCCTCACAACTCTGAAGATCATAGATCAGGTTCAAAACATCCACAACAATAACACTAAGTTGTTCGACCTTCTTTTGATTTAAGCAGCTGCAAGCGACCCGTTTTATGGACACGTGCTGCATTTCTCATCCCGCTCCACTCAGGTTTTCTTAATACAATGGACAGGTGATGATGAGAGATGAGCTGTTGTTCACTCTGTAATATAAATAAAATAAAAATAAACCAAACACGGGAGATTACCGTCAACTAGAATTATATTCAATCGATATTGGGATGATTAAATCCACCAAAACAAACCATTCTTTGAAACACAGAATCAAGTCAGCCGATTAAGGTCAGAGACATATTAAGAACAAACTTATTCTTTGCAAGAATCTCCCAAGGAAAAGCTTAAAAAGCTTCCTTTTCCCAAACATCACTGATGACTATGACTGACCAACCGAATTTCTTTCACATGAGGTTTTTTGAGTGACACCCTAAAATCCAAGTTTCTTTTCCTTCTCAGCCACGCGGAAGTTGTTATCATTTCAACTTCCTACGAGAAATTTCGAAGTGTCAGACTTTTGTGTCGTGAATCAGGGGAGAAGGTGGAAGATTCACTCCGGGAAAGTACCAAAAACCTTTACGAATAATAATACATAGAAGCAGAGATTCGCCCAAGTTTAAGCTGAGAAGCTCAGCTTAAATCCTCCGTGGACCCAGCCTGTTGCAGACTTTCGTCTTTTCCTCTTCTCCCAGCTCAGTTTCCTCATTTAATGTTCTTTCTTGCCACAAGCTCAAAGCTCACACCTTTTGCTTGTCTTGTCAAGTTGACACTTTCGTGGGGAGGGAAAAGTAAATGGCCATAATGGAGCAGTTGTTCCTTCTTCGAGGAAAGTGAAATGATGAAAGTGGTTGTTGAGAAGAGCCTCGTGTCATCCAGTAGTCTCATCAAATTACTAAACCAGATGGGTTCTCAAGTATTCTTGTCTCAACAATCTTTTCTCACACTTCCTTCGTCTTCTACAATAGTAGTCTACTCTACACACAATCACTAAGAAATCCTCACCAGGCTAAATACAAACTAAGCTTCCCAACAGACGCACACACTCAATTACATACTCGTGTCTATGCATGCCTGTAGTATACCACTACAAATTATACTTCTCATAAATCTCATACATAATGCTCCCTCATCTCCTCACATCACCAAAACACTATAAATATAAGTCACACACATAAATCCAAACAAAATCCAAGAAAAAAACACACAGATTGTCTGGAGTCTAGTAAAAGTAAAACTAGAAGCCAATGAAACTTAAAAAGTTTCTTTGAGAGACACACAATTGTGATTAGAGATCTATGCATTTGCAGGATGACGATCAAGTCTTCAGACAATACAGACGGTAGATAAGTACTTAAGTAGTTTATGCATTCATACAGCCACCCGGGTCGTTGGGATTTGAAAGTGACACCAGAGAAACACTGAAGACCTCGAATTCATCGACCACCACCTCAACTACACTCCGATTTGTCTTCCACAGAAGCTTCTTCAAGATGTCTCAAGTGTGACAAGTACACGCGACCCAAATAAGTCATCATTTGAAATTCTGCTCAACATTTTGTGTTCATGTGTTTCTCAGGAGGGGAACTTTCCTCACAATTTAATAACTTCCAGCTGTTCCATAGTCCTAAACTTTAAACTTAAAAAAATCTACAACAAAACCAAACGGAAAGTTGAAATGAATCCCTTCAATGCAAACATGGATGAGATTTATACTAACAGAAAAATGACAATCGACTATCCCGAGTAAATTGTTGTGTCAAGGGGGAAATCCCAGAGTTTCAGCCAACACACACACATACAATACAGTACAAAAATATTATTATTGAGATTGGCAGGGTAGTTATTAATTGGAAAAAACCTCTGGGCGCATATGTGCCACAACAAGCAATGAATATATCAAATAAAATAATTCGAATAAAATTATGAAAAATGACTCAAAGTATGTTATGCATGTTGAGAGGGTGTGAGTGGGACAATTCAAAGAGGAAAAAAAATCGGTGGCTTTCACAAACCCGGTGACTGAGATTTTCATTTTCACCTTTCCAAATTGCCAAGTTCCAGCAACTGCGTTGTAATAAATGTTACATCCTTTCAAAACGTTAATTGGAAGATACGTGATACTTCGAAAAAAGGAAATTAGTATCTTTCTGCGTTTCTGTCTCTGAGTAATTGGCTAAGTCCGAGTCTTCAGTTTCATCCGTCCGAAGTCCGTAGTAGTCAGCCAGCATCATCACAATTGTTGACAAAGAATAGTCCCACACCTCCACCGCCACAGATCACCTTTTCTATTTACATTTCTCACATCTGTTGTCAGTTTAATAACGCCACTTTCCTTACCGTGTTGACTGTTTTCCTATTTGTGTGTATGAACATGAACATATAATCTCGACAATAACATCTCCAAGTCGCTGGTGTCAAAAGCAGATTCTGACTTTCTGACCGATACAAATTGGAATTCGGAAGTTGTGCAAAATGATCGCGGTAGTCGCAAAAAAATCAACGCCAAGCTTGTTTATTTTTAGTCGTAACTGGTCAATTACGAAATGGTTATACCGAAGATCCATTGGCGGTGGAGTCTTTAGATGCCCATTGCACCCAACTCTCTTCGTCAACAAGTTTCAAAGGCTTCAAAACAATCAAACTTCCAACTTTGACTCCCAGTATTGGATGGCTTCGTGTGGACATGGACGGAACTTGAGCTCCAAAGCAGGGAACACCAAACAGGACGATGAGAAAGTTATGGTAGCACTCGACCAGCTTCAATTTGTCAATAGGCTTCACATGAATCAAATAAGTCTTCCGCTCGGTTTGTCCATTTTCCATTATTCTACACATTTAAATTTAAACGTGCTATCAGGAAAGTTTCTTAAATTAAGGATCCACATTTTTGATTCTTCGTTTCCCTCTGCAGACACAGCAGATGCAGCCGCTGTAGACCACTTCGTGCCCGTTTTGCTATTTGAAGTTCGCTGCAAGAAACACCGACACCTGTTCCAAGTGGATTTCCAACGGGGACAGAAACCTGCAGACTTTCACGTAAATGTTTATACTTCCAACAGGGACTGTTTTGTGGCCACAATGAAGTTAGAACCAAAAGTGCATCAGCCGAAGACTCTGGTAAAATTGTGCCTTCAAAATTCTTTCATCGTCCGTCCTTTACAAAACTTCTTATGGTCTTATCACACCTTTTCTATCTTCCTCAGGCTTTACAAGTGTTCTCTCCACCTGGGCAATTAGTTGGTTCCGTCTTTGAGATTGCAGAAATGAGTAGAATAGTTGTGGTGCTGGATGAATATGACCAGGTTGTATTTCAATTGCTAAGCGATTGCGGCTTCGGATGGTCTTCTGTGGCGAAAGTAAGTTGCACATTCTCATAATTAGCTTACTCGATGTGGTTAAACGATGAGATTATGAGATGCCTTTGACTTCACGCATCTAATGATTCCTTCACTGCAGGTGTTGAAGTCACGAGGAGAAACTAAGATAGGAAAGATCTATAGGATGAAAAATAAGGTCATTTCCAATATTAATCAACCGGCTGCTGGACCAACGTGTTTAAGATACACAATTCACTTCCCTAAGCACATAAGTGCCTGTGGAAAAATAAACTTAATTGGTGCCTGCTTTGTATTGGTAAGAGATTATTGAAAACGATAATTGTCTATTTGATTGTGCAGTTGGGGTACTTTAAGAAAAACTGAGATCCAACATTCAGTTTCCTTTTTCTCTCTCAGATGGGACAATCGCCTTATTTCCCTAACAAGACTTCATGACATCTTAAACACTTGGCTTATGTGTATCACCTGGAACCTAAATTGCTGTAATCAGAACCTCACCTTCACAGAAAATTTAATAAACCAGAATATCTTCCGGGAAAACAATAAAAAGTATAATGGTAACGCATTTGTGTTTTAAAATTCTTCTTTGCTCTTTGAGGACTAGATAGGTTCCTTAGTGTTGTAAAGTTTCAAATTTTTAAAGACCCAAGTCTAACGTTACAGGTTACGTAATAATATCGATAGAAAAGGTTCAAGTGAACAGTTAACTTTGTAGACAAGCAATTCATCATGTTGTCCAGAAGAAGAGATGTGGTCGACTGGTTTATACATTTTATTTGATATTTCGTATCGCCCAGTTTGGTTCAGAGTTCCATAAATGAACCGATTTTCAAGGCAGCTCACTCTTTCAACATAAAACATTTTGTGTGTCAAGAAAAAAGAAACCGGAGACTTGGAGTAGTTGGAGTCATTCGACTCCCACTGGAAAGTGGAACTGGATGATTGAAGGAAGGAAATCACTCATGCAAATTTCAACTTCTGACATTGACATTTCTCGTCCATCTGGTCATCAGGAAGTAACTTAAGCCTGCACACAGAATATACTGTCGCTCTATATTTTATACTCCATAGTCGAACAGTGTATACGTTGTACGTAGCTTGTCCAGTGGGGACCTCACCCTTCATACAAAACCATTTCTCCATATACGACGAACTGTTGCAGTAGATTTAGAAACAGAGGAAGACAACCGTCAAGTCAAAATCTGACATTTGATAGCCTTCCGCATATTTTAGAACCCAGTGCGAGTCTCTCTGCGTAACCACGAAAATCACTGGAACCACTCAAACGTGCATTTCGTGCACAAGGAATGTTGAAAGTTTACAACTACAGCTCAAACAAATTGTCAATTGACCACCAACCACCAATGCCACCCTTTCAAATAAACACTTCCTCAAATGTTGAATTTCAGGAGAGACACAGGAAATTCGTACCCCTAATTTAGTTACCCTTTAATTACTCTCTGTGACATGATGGCAGTGTGGTCAACTTTCATGCTTCTCTCTCTTTGATGTTGTGTAACAATTCACAGACACACAAATAACTTTAATAGCCAATGTTCTACGACAAAAGTAATCCAATATCACATCAGTTCCATATTATTACTAAAGGCTGTTGTCTCACAAGGAAGAGAAAGCGAACACCAGTAATCATCGTAATGGGCAATACAATTTCATTCTGAGGACGACACAGAACTCCAGATTGACCACACACACACGCACAACAGTAAATATGATTAAGACACTCTCATGACTGTCATTTGACCCTCGTACGTTTCACTCATTCCTTTTATTTTATTAAAGTTAAGCCTTTCTCCGTAAGCCAACTCGTATCATGTCATGTGTCATGCGAATTTATGCAACACACACAAAATCGACAAACAGTTCAGCATTCAGTAATACCAGTTCGTAATCCTTCCTTCCGTTCTGTCTGCGTCTCAAGAAGCATCACTTTCACTCAAGGAACAAAGTCTGAAAGCAAAAGTAAACTTAGATGGCAGGGTGAGCATCTTTTCAAATACGAGCATCTCTGCAGGCTCTGCTACGCGACTTGTTTGAGACTATCAAGACTGTTGAGACTGTGAGACTCTAACTCATCTTTCTCATGCAGTACATTGGATTCTACATCGTGTGTACGTCACGCAATGAACCACAATGATTATGAAGAATCTTACATAAAAATTTCTACACATTTAACCTTCAGCCTTAGTTTTGACCTGAGATGAAAACACAAAAATCATCAGACAGACAAGGAAATTGCAGTTGTCGAAGCATCGTACGTTTGCATTTAATTTTGACGCAGTTACATAATCAGAGAGTGTGAAACAAATTCACTATCGACTCAGACTCAGATACAAAACTTAATGTTCCTCAAAAGTCTTTGTATATGTACAATCTTCTAGTATCATGTCAGTCCCACTCAATGCTTGCACTTGTGCAAAATTTTGCGAAATGTGAATCAACACAGGGAATCGCTGACTAACAGGTTTGAAACATAAGTGTTGCTATGCCAGGGTTTCAAAGGAGAAGCGGAGAGAATGGAAACACGTAATGTTTTAAACAAAAATTAATAATCAATGGAGTTGAGAGTATGTAGACTAACGGCAGGGATGGAAGAGACATGGGCTTCAGAAGCTTGTGTTTGAGAGAAGCAGGCTTATTACAGCACACACGATATATAAGTACTGATTGTCATTATAACCCATATAATTTTAGTCACATCTGATTTAAAAACGGAAGCAAATTGCTTTATCCACCTTTTAACATTATCACTGTGATTGCTCAACAATACAATTTCAGTAAACGAACCCTCATTATGAGACTCGTTTGCCTCACATGTAGAGATGTGAGATGATGTAGAAAAGGATAGTAGAAAAGGTATACTGCGTACACATTATTGATAATAATATTATACCAGTTGAAGAGGGACGCATCTTCGTCTGGAGAAGAAGTACGACTTGTGTCTGAAAAAGTGATGCACCTGGACACCTGGCACGCGGACCTCAAAGGAGAAGAAGAAGAAGATGATGATGATGATGATGAGGGATTCAACATTAAACCCAAAAATAAATGGTCTAACCTACTTTTTTGTATTCTTCTCTACGGTTCCCCCTGCACGCGACACATACGGCAACTAATAAATACAATAAATATATATACACATATATATCCAGTGGAAACATCACTGCAACAAGTCCAGTTGCTTACAGAAATCCATTGAATTTCAGACCTTCTCCTTCGTCTGAGGCAACATCACTTTTTCCCCTTCCTTTTCTGTCTCAAAGTGCATCTGCAGATGTGCTCAACCGGATTAAATGAGAGAAAATTTCTTACTCTCGTGCAGCTTTCCTTGACTACACATAATATTATATGTCTCCTATACAAAGACTGTGTGGTGATCTTTTGTCATGTTGAAGTAAAGAAATGAGTGCATCAACAAGACAAACTGTCCGTCCCTGCGTCCTTCTCCTACGTGTGTACATGTGCAGCTCACCATTTAACCAGGGAGAATTTCTTCGAATCTTTCAATGTAAGAATCTTTGAGTAGCTCCTTTAGGAGCAGCAGATGTTTTCTAGACAAGATTTCTAAAGATTTTTCTTTCAACGAAAGTCTTAGTACGTTACAAGTTGGAACCATGACCCTCTGAAAAATCCAGCCTAGCCTTACTTCCCTTTCTCCCCCCGTTTTTCAAGCCTTTCAATGAACACCAACAACTGCTGCTGCTGATGTTTATTGACGAAGGGTGCCTATTTGGGTCTAATATGGTGTACTTAGCTTATTGTAGTAGGTAGGTCCGTAGATTCATCAAGATCAACCAAGTCCCAGAAAGCAGGTTGTAGGAAAGACCTTAAACTTTAAACTACTCGACATTCAATTCAATGACAACAGCCTTATAAAATAACTTGCCCAAAATTCTCTCTCTCTCTCTGTAGCCTCTATACCCTTGTTCTTCATAGCTTAATGCTTTTCTTTCATTCTATTCATTGAATACACTTTCGTCAATTCACAATTACATCACCCGCATCAATTCATCTTGAAAGAAAAACCAAAGCAGATGGGCTTTCGAATAAGTTGAAAGAAAGTGAGAAGTTCGTTAATATACACTAAGAGTATTCGAGGCTCGTGCTGATGCGACCTAAGATTGTCTAGTACACAATTGAATACAATGCAGGTTCACCACTCAATCTGTATAGTCTCGTCAAGCTTTGCCAATTAAGGAGGTTTGGCCTTCCCACTACAATTACTAATTACAAGCTACTCAGCCTGTATGCACTCATTTCTTCTTTCTACAGCCACAAACAATAAATGAGTTCACTACCAAACGAACATTCCCAATCCAAAAGGTAAATCACCAAAAGAAGGATGGTTGTTACGTAATTTGGTTATTACCAAAGGCTGCCACTGCTGCCCATACACCACATGTCTCCCTAAACAGATGATTATCTAAAATCTAAAAGAACCCTGTGTGATAATCAGTACATCATGTACGAGCACAGGTAGAACTCTACTGGATACTAAGGACACACCTTGCGTATCCCAAAGGATTCTACACAACTCTTTCCTAACATTTCAAAGATGGACATGATCTTTGACTAGTTTTTGTGCTCGAAACATAAGACGTCTACCTTCAACATCGTCTTGTTCATCTTCACTTCTTGAACTCAATTACATCGAGATCTTCGCCCACCTGCTTTCTTTCCTCACGAGAAGACAAAAACTTTGCCTCAACTTTTCATCCGAAGGTTGAGAAGGTTCGCTTCCAAGACACACACGCACAAGCCACTCAACTCAAGACTGTCAAGACTGTCAAGACACAAGCAAAAGACCGGGACACTCTCAGGAGAGCCCTCAAAGACTTAAATACAAAATAACAAAATAATCTGAGGTGTCTTCGTTATCCTTCGCAGTCAGCTTCTTTTGAACTTTAATAAAGCAATGTGCACAATGAGCTCAATGAATCCAGCCTCCTCCGTCTCCATGTGTTTTTGTACAAATTGTATAATAAATCTGTAGGTCCCTGCTCCAGTTCGTATGGATCACCAGATCATTTTACAACGAAATATCAATGCAGAAGCGTCGTGTCTTCTTAATCTGCTCCTCTTCAAAGTTCCAAGGAAAACTTGGAGTGTAATGAGAAAACTGGCAAGCAAGCATCTGTAAACTCCTGAGATGTCTCATCAACCCACAGACTTTCAGAACTCTCCAACTCAAGCTCAACTTTGTCCTCCCCTTTCAATCAAACTAATTAACTTTCTGTTCCAGATATCCAGAGACCTCCACTTTCCTCACTCTCACTAAAGCATAATGCGTGAATCTCTCTACGAGAAATTATGATGATACCCTTTGGTCTTTCAATTCAGACATACACACACACACACAGTACATCTCTATTTAACAAAGCTTCTTCATAATAGTCACTTCACTCATTTCCTGATATGAACAGATAAAACTTTTATGCAAAGGCAGAGAGAGACAGCCAGAGAAAAATCCTCGCACACCTGTCTCCACAGCCTCCAGAGTACGCACCAACGGAGTTACGCACACTGCTCAATGTCATTTTCATCTTTAATTGGAATTGAGTTCATCTTTATAAAAGCCTCGTAGAATTAAACTCCTGTTAAGCAAAACACGACGCTCCCTGCGTCGTTCACCGTCACCCCTCGTCTACGAGCGAACCGAAGAACGGGACTCTTAGCCAAGATCAAGTCCGTATACAACAACATTTTTCGTTGCTGTGTTTTGTACGCGTGTTTGTGTCTTGTCTCATTAATAAAAAGCCAAGTTCCTCAGAGATTCATTCTTTCTCACGAGCAACTTCCAATCTCCAACGTCGTCCCAAACTTTCCCAGACTTCGGAGTGGATTTGCAAACTTCTAACGTCTACAAGACAGAGAGAGAGAGATAGGGAGTCTTTCCAGAAGATTAAAACTTCTTTCCATCTCAACATCCTCATACAATCCTAAAAGTACATGTACAGAAACAAACTGTAGCAGAATTATGACACTCATCTCTTTCTTGTCTTTCTTTTCTCGTATCTCACAAGAAACGAAAAAACCCAGAAATTAATAGTGAGACACACAAGATGGATTTCAAAGTCCCATCTGTTCTGATATAATCGAGTCCACTTACAGCTCACACACAGATACAAATAAAAATGCAAGACGTCCGAAAATTTGTCAGGTGCTGCTTTACTCTAACCTAACAGTAGTTGACGATGATGATGAGGTATACGATCTTCTAATTTAAATTGCTTTTATTCCGCACGCCCAACATTTGTTATTATTGAGAAAGTTGAAAGTGAGTCAGCTGCAACAAATTTACGCGAGACAGACGCAAGAAAAGCAGTTACACTTACGCAGATGAGTAATAATAAGCAATAAGAATAACGCTTTCTTGCGTGAGATTAGCAGATGCTGTGTGCATGTGTGCTCCTCCACAAAAAATTACTCGTGAATTCTGATGAACTCGGGAACCTTCACCTACTTTTTAGTCTCAAGGAAATGGCAAGAAGGTCTACTAGTATGTCTCCTGGAAGATAATCATAGCCTTGGTCTCCGAATTCAAATGTAATACAAAATACAACAGAAGCAGAAGCTGTATACCATTTCATTTAATATTTCGCATGGGGAAAAAGTAAGCCATCACTTGCATTGACAGCAGCAGACAGTTATTTAAGTAGAAAGTAATTTCGATTCCTCGTGTTTTCCTTGTCTGGAAACAGACGCACAACAACAATAGACAGACAGGAGGAAATTGCAATATTCAGTTGTGCATGCATGCATGGATCAGGAATTGGCGTGTGCGAATGAAATTACAATTGGCGACTTAAGAAGACGCCTCCAAGTAGAGGACCATCTGTCCATGCAGTCGACTTGTTTTTTAATAGAAATACAAGTGGATGATGATGATGATATGGGCTTTCCAGGATGATGAGTACCCTATTCACACTACTTCCTCTTTGTAACTCCGTGTCACAAAACTATTGCATATTGTCCAGGCAGGAGGCCTTTTAGACTCCCTTTATACTCTTAGCGGACGGACCTAATTAACTGCATGGTAAGTGACTCTCAGCCACAATATTAAAACACAATATACATAAAGTCCATATCATATCTACGGTATCATATACACAACTGCTATAGGAAATGAATTTGTTTCGACTTTCGCAATACAAAAATTACTGGTTTCGTCGGCAATCACGAAACACCAAACCGCAGACACATAAAAGTATCCTTCCAACTCTTTTGCAGTACTACAACTTTTCTGCAACTTTGTAATCTACTCGCAAGTATACGGTGGGCACTATCAAAAACTCAGCTTGCTTTCACCTGTCGTTTTAAAAGCTAAAGAATGAAGTAGTCTGGTCTGGTGGCAGGTATACAGACACAAAGCGTACTACGTCACTACGTAGCTCATAGTTAATTAACCTTGTGTCTAAATTCTTACTACTCACACAATAAACAACCCGTTGTACATCTGGTCTCCTAATGAAGCACACAAAAAACACCTTCAAATTCGCAAACCAACGCGACATGACATGTATGAATTATATAAATAAAAACATTTGTCCTCTTTTGAGCTCTTCCACTTTGTGGGCAAAAACTACAAATGCAAATTTATTAAATTGCTCCCTATTCTCTATTCCCACTTTTCCCGTAACAACTTCATTTCAAACGTTGCGACTTTGACAAATCCTCCTTTGCTGTGGTTTTGGGTTACCACTTACTTTAATTCCCAATTAACGACTGACTGTCATCGTCATGTTCCCCAGTTGAAGGACAAAGGGACAATAAGGATCTCTAAATTAATACGCAAAGCTCCTGAAGAGGACTACAAGAGACTAGAGAGTAGAGAGACAAAGGTCGATTTACTAATTCCAATTTCCAACTAATTTTCTGGTGGATTAAACAAGGTGAAGTTTGTTCTCAAGCGTTCGTGAAGAATAAACTGTGCATGTGTAGGTCATGGTTTGGTATGAGATGAGAACACAAAAATATATTTCTCAAAAAAATTCTTTGATCTTTTATTCTTTCAACAGGTCTACCTCAACCTTGTCTTTTAGGATGATTATAAACACGGGATTTCTTTACAAAACTGTCTACAAAAAAGGATTTAATTTACCATAACGAACGCAAGGGTAAAGGAAAACTGGTTGGCTGGATGAGACAGGTCGGTTGATGTCTTGAAGGACAAACCCTTTCCTACAATACCTTCCTTTTCCTTATTGTTACTATATTATTTCCACCTGGATAAATCTGTTGTAGCAAGAAACACTGATTGGAAATATCGATAATGAATAGAGCACTGTTGACCGTGCAGTATTGTAAGTGGCAACAGGTGATGAAGAAATGTTTATCGAGTGGGTTAATTATCAAAATTACAATAAAATCAATTCCTCAGGGTTCCTTTTTTTTCATAGAAAATCCCGTGAATTCATAAACACAAAGTCTCTGTGAACTCTTTTTCTCCGTCGATTCCTCTTCCAAAACTTGAGCAATTTAGAGATTTACTTGAAAAGTTTAAAGCAACTTGGTTTATTAATCTTGTATAATGTAAGCTTATAAAGTATTTGGTCGATGCTAATCAGTAAAGTTGCATCTACTTATTATTGACTATGACCCTATGACCTATCACAACAAACATACAACGGATATGATACAAAAACACATAATCAATAGTTTTATTTTCTTTCAGGGTTTGCCTTAGGCTGTGATATTGTTTCCTTATTGCTTTATACCTTAAGAAAGGCACAGTAAATTCCTGAATACATGATTACCTCTCCGACTTATACATTTCAGACAAAATACACCGATAAGTACGATAGATAGTTAAAATACACTGAAATACTTTTTAAAGATATCCCAGCCCACGATAGCAATCATAGACTCACAGTTATTGGAATATCGCGTGATACGTTATTTAAAATATTATTAACATACACATCGTAATCGTTTGATAGAAGATAAAATCAAAGCAGGTGCACTTGATTGATACTAAAAATTATTTTGAATGCAACAGACCTTGTGAGACTAACATAACATTCCTCCAACTTCCACTGTTCTGTTTGTACCTATGTAATTTTGAAATTTGAAAGTCTGTGTGAAAGGATTTCTTATGAACTTGAAGCTTTGTGTTCTTCTGATTTACTGACATTTAACAATGGGACATTCCAACGAAGATTAGTGTCACCACTTCTTCTACTGGTTCCGCTGCAACCTGCAACTCTCCTCTGCTATAACAACCAAACACAACAAAAATCTTGGCTTCTCGACCACCGACCAATGTCAGTAAAAACACTTCACATGTACCTTCTCTATTACTTCAAAACTACTTTAATGTTTTACTTTGCATCCATTCTAAAAGCCGTTCTGATCTAAAAGTAAATGTGAATACGAATCCCATCAATTTGAAAGGGGAAAGCGATACATTTAAATACATTTTTATCAACTCGTCCACTTTAAGTTCCTCACTTTTAGATTGTCCATTTTAAACGTATTGGTGAATGCGAAGATAAGCAGGTCGAAACTCAAACATGAAAATGGAATCTCCATAAGAGCTACTCAGCATTATTAAAGTCTTATCCAACTTTAATAGCACTGGCAATAGAGTGTGATATGATAAATTTCTTTGACTATTTCCGTCCGATATTAAAAGCCACCAAGGAGTAAATGGTGAAATGTATTTAAGCATCACTCATTCATCTTCAGATACACAAAGCCACGAAGAATTACATTCTTCCATAAATTACCAAAAATGTATCTTGAGACGAAAAAGGAAGGGCTCCCTGACATCAAGAAGATTAACTAGATGGAGCCGGGTACTTAAAATTAAGGGGTGCTTGCAGTCTCGATCTCAATGTCTCCTGAGGCGACGTCAACGCAAGGACTCGATCTTCTTTCGTGATCGTCTCAACTGGTACCAAGCATTTTATCTTCCTAGTTTCCTACCTTATGCTCAGATATTCCTAAATGTAAAAAAGCTATTTTATATTTCATTGAAAAGAAAAAGTGCATCTTTTTCTTCACCTCGTAATAAATCTCTCCTACAAATAAAAAGGTCCTTTTAACTTCTTTTTAATTTCCATTCACGCATCCAATTCCACGTCCATACATACTTGATACGGGATATTTCGGTGCGGGTCCTCTTCTTACATTACTGTTCACTGTACCTTGTCGTTTAGAAAGCATATGTGCGATGATGCCATTGCTCGTCAACCTCCAACCTGCAAGAAGACTAGAGAACCGAGCAGAGCAATAACTCTATGAAAAGAGTGTGAAAGAATGTAACACACACAAGTAGTTATGTTGAAGGCAGCAAAGATATATACACTCCACATTTTTTTCATTTTTTCTCCCAATGATTCATGACCGATTGTTATGTACTTTGAATTTAAAATCAGACCGACCACCAAGTAAGACGAATTCGTGTACATATGGAATTCTATTCTACTTTTATTCACCTCAGCTCACAAGCTAACTTGAAGGGGATTTTGATTACAAACTTAAATACTTTCAACGTCTCAGTAATAAAATAATTTACCAAATTAAATCGAAAAGAATTGTTATTTGATTCGTGAGAGAATTACGTACGGTTCGTTTAAGTACAGACGTGAACCTTTCGCAAACTCGTAATTACAAGTTCAACTAGATACATACTTTACTAATGTCAGTGTTGAACACACGTCTTTCTACACACATAAACCCTGTTCCCCTCAAATTCTAAGATAACTAAGCTTTTACGAGTGAAATAAATCGCTCTCAATTAGCAGAATTAATTTAAATTAAAGATTTATTCTAGACGAACTAGTCACTAGTCACAACTCTGTAGACGTAGGCTATAAAATTATTAAATTACTTGTAGCGTGGACCGTGTAAAGGCTGAGTGAAAATAATTTATGTACGTACCATTCTGCATTCTCTTCTTACTAAACTTTCGTCATTATTACTACAACTGTTTATACTTCACGGCTCATAAAAATGACAACGGTTTTCCCTCAGGTAGAGAACCACCAGAGCATACAACATTATGCTTTCATATTCTTTAAAAGAAACAACACAAATCACAAATGAAACCCGAAAACGACTTCACAGGTAGGGAGAATAGATGATGGGAGAGTAAGTTACCAAGTAGAAAGTAAGTGTTAAGCCGATGTGGATTCACATTTGTGTACGCCTAGAGTTTAGATGACAGAGTTTGGAGGTAGGGGCCTTTCTACCAAACCCAGAAAGCGAGTCAAGGTGTGTTTGTTGGTCGTGAGGTAATCCACCGTGACAGGAAAGCACAATCAACCAGATCTCTTCCGATGAATCAAAGAAATCTGCTGGAGAATGGAAATCTGTAACAGACTGTAACTGGAGCAAAAAGTCTTGCTAAATTGTGTCTTTTGTGTCACATTGTACTTATCCACTTATCCTTTTAATCCAGCCCTTCTTTCCAGCAGAGGGTGAGTTCTTGGAATCACAAAGTATTACCCAATTATCTCAACATTCTACAAAAGAAAGTCAGCAAAAAATAACGTCAGTTTAATTCTGTAGCCCTCCTCTCCTTCTGCAGATAGAAACACTCATAATTCATACCACATTGACGACTACCGAGGTTTCTGCAGTTCACGGTCAAAAAACTAATGTTAAGCTGTGTGTGTACAATGCAGAGTATAACGTTATAACTCGACCTGAGAAAGAACCCTTTCTAGAAAACTACAAAGCAATTTAAAAGAGACCAGTTACACATTTCTACGTGCGGTTAGCATTTTAAGAAAAGTCACAAGGGTTGTGAAATGCATTTATAAGTGATTCAGCTAGGAGGATTGTATTGTTCTTGAACTTGCACCATGAGAATAGCACCTTAGATTTCATTCCCGATGACATGGATACACCTCAATGTGACTTCGAAATACAACCTCATCCTCGTTTCCATTTGATCTTTCTTTCACCCGAATTTCAAATGGGACACTCCGGAGCTGAGATCTTTTTCACCGACGAATAAAAGAACTGTGCATTCTCCTACGATTTCTATATTCACCTTTTCTTCTTCTTACCTTTTATTCTGTCCTTCATCTGTTGTCTCTTTGTTCCGAGAGAGATGTCTGCAGTCTACCTACACAACATCCACAACATTTTCCAATTCATCCTTTTTAAATCTATAGGTTGCGTACCTGAGCGAAATGTCTTACATCTTCTTACATATACTGGCTTTTCGAAACAAGGCTAGAGCTTAATGAGAGTAAGGTGTTTCTAATGGTTGCAGGAAAATCGAAAGTTCTGTGCAGATTACCACAAGTTGACGTTAGGCTTAATGGCAAATCTCTACGCAGGGTACAGTGTGTAAAAATACTTGGCTTGTTGATTGACTGTAGGCTTACTTCGCATGAGCATTACAAAGTCGTGAGTAAAAAATGTTTTGCATTAATTAATAAACTATACCCTCTGCGTAAATTATTTGACCGAAAATCGCGAGAAACCATTGCCAACAGTCTTATCCTGTCTAAATTATATTATGCTTCCTGTATTTGGTTTAGATGCAGTAATTATCTGCAAACGAACATTGATAGGGTTATTAAATCCGCTGCTCGATTTGTACTAGGAAAAGGTTTAGTTGATCCTGTGACTGGTGAATTAACAAACGAATTAGAATGGTTATT
>JAQGAD010000287.1:0-49497 GCA_034696625.1 Isotomurus palustris | reverse complement strand
TGGGCACGGCGAACAAAGCTGTTTACAAATGTTCATTCAACTCACTCACATTCATGTAATGATTATTAGTTTACAACACATACAGGCGCAACATATACTATTCTAACGTAGGGTAGTAATAAAAGAGTAAATAAAATCATACGCAAACGAGATATTTAGATATAGAGCCTACAGTTTGTTTCCCCAAAATCAAAAACTATACTATCTTGTGACTAACCAAATATTCGAATTTACCCAAGACTGAACGATACTGTGTAGCTAGAAACAACATAGTTTGAGCTTCGAAAATAATAGTTACACTTTCGGTCTCTGTTAACAATTTTGGGGTAAAAAACTGCGCAATAAAATTGCTTGTGGAGTCCTTATCAATACTTAATACATATTCACTCCTGGAACGTACAAGTCAGTGAACAAAACATTTGACTTTAACAATACTTGCAAGAGCTTGTCATGAACATATTTCCAAATACTAATTTCGTGTGGTAAGTTACAACTGTCGTTACAGCCTCTGACAGATAATTGCATCATGAGATCATATAATATCACAGAGTAAGTTTGATAATATCACAGTCCCTTTTGATACTAAAGCAAATGGTTAAATTACACTCATTACTATACAGCTTAGGTTATTAATTGTCTGACACAATCAGACGAAAGGATTCTAAAACTGATTGCCGGAAACAAAACATGTTCTAAGAGAGACACGTAGAAAACAAATTGAAAGGTATGTAAGTTATAAAAACTGTAAACATTCTTCTTTTCCTCTACACTTGAGATTCTCGTGAGATTTGATTTCGATTTGAAGGCAGTGAGAGTGAGGCACTGTCCAAAACAGATAGTCATTGGTCATTATATGTTTCATACAGATTCATTATATAACCACAGCATTATCACTACTATAATCTTTGTTAAGTTGAATTCTAATTTATCAACGTATAGGGAATGGAATCAACAAGGAGTTACTTTTAAATATTTTTCAGGAAATGAAGGTGTGAGAAAAGAAAAACTACCGTAATTAATAACAGTAAATGGTATATCGTACGTATTTAGCAGCAAGTTATTTACCTTTCTCCTGAAGTTGAACAAGGAAGAGTTTTTTGTGTTCCTTAGGCTTCGTGATATGAGGCGGAATGTAAGGATACTGTGGTGGTTCGAAATTCGGTCGCCACCAGTTGCCGATCGTGTCCTCAATAACCCATTCTTGAGCGACGCCATCCTGACGACCCAAAGTCTGCAAAAAAAACTTACTGATAAGCACTAATATTCATTCAAGTCTTTATAAATCTGATAGTAAGTAGGAATTAATAAAACCTCTGTCATTAAACGTTTCAAGCCATCGATTTCATCCTCTCCAGGATTTAGTTCACCTCCGGGTCTAAATGTAAAATAATTTCATTACAATCTCTACATTGATTTAAGTCAAACACATGAAACAATACTAGTCAGCTAGAACTAACAGTTTGAAAAAGGTAGTTCCTAATTGCAGCAACAGCACGTGAGGCAGTCCGTGTTCGTGTACGATGAGAACACCTTCTACACTACGGCGCATCCCTATTTTGTCGAACTCATCTCGCATTCGTTGGAACCTCGCAGGAACAGAGGGATCTCTTTCGTAAAGAGGGTCTTTAGTTCCAAACGTATAGTTTGTCAGTGGGTACCTGAAATACAATAAAGCTCGATAAAACACGTCCGTCCTTTCTTTCCTATCGACTGATGCACAATCTTGTATGGACTCATTATCAGTTATTTCATTTATTTACCTCCTGTCAATTACACAATCAAATGAAAGCAAACATACTACAAGTCAAAAACCATTTCATAAAGTAATTTTCTTACAAGTGAATTGTTCGGTTGATAGTCACGGACTGAGAAGTGCCGTTCTTAGTGATGATTCCTGTGGCGTTATTCGTCGCAGCCTGGGACTGTGGCCAACCGGTTCTCCGCACAACGCCTGACATTTCTTCCACGAGAGGATGACTTCAAGAATCACAGAATTGTTTGTCTTACTTATCAGATCTAAGGTCCTTTCCCCGAAAGATAACTTCACACCGCAGACGCAGACTACGATATCTTGACAGTTGTTGACGATAATTACGAACAGGTAAATAATTAATGAAGACCAAAATCGATGAGAGCGGTGGATCAGTTTGGTTTGCTTTGGACGCCACCGCGAGTGTGTGAGAGTCACTGAGCGAACCCTCCTCTCAGTCTCATCTTTCCCCGCGCGCCAACCAAATTTGTCTCAATTGTAAACAAAAACACGCTTTACAGAAATTAGTGTGTGTCTGTGTCCCGCGGAATGGAGAACAGCAAGTAGCTGTCAAGTAGACGCTCTAAAGTTGACGTGGATGTGGACGTTGACGTGGACTTCCGTTTTTAGGAGTAGCCTTGTACATAATATCGTTTGGTAAGTTCAAAAGATTATGTACGACGAGTTAAGCGACGAATGTAAAGTGGGATTCGGTATTGAGAGTCGACAGTGCCAAGTACAGGCTCTATTCGAGCAATGTGTTACGTGTAGTAGGTTAAACCAATGCTAGCCCCGTCGTCGTCGTTTGGTTTCGCCAACTATGTTACGTGTATTTATATTGTTGTTGTACTTTATTAGATGCTGTTGAAACTACTATACCTGGATCCTGATGGGCAAAAAAAAGAAGACAGCAGATGTAGAAGTCGTCCGTTGTTCCAGTGGCTGGGGTAAAGAAAGGTCTGATACTGATGCTATTGTAGCCGATGTGGTGAAAAGAAATGCCGAGAATCTTCTTGCATGGATGAAAAATGGAACTCCTTCAAGAAAACCAAAAGAATCTAATCAGCTCCAGCTTCAGCCGTTAGCTGCAATAACAAGTCATAACATAAAGCAAGAAGTTGACCTGGATTCATTGTCAGACATTTCCTTTGACTTAAATCTGAGTTGCGACATTGAGGAACATTCATCGGATGAGGAGCATGAACAAGTCATAAATTTAGGAGTGGAAAGGTACTTGAAGTCGACAAGTATTTTACCAGTATCAGGAAATGATGACAATGAACTTGCTATCAATTTACGAGTAGAGAAGTATTTACAGTCGACGAGTATTGTGCCAGTGTCATTAAACGATGAAAGTGATAATGGGTCTGATGAGTATTCTTCAGATGACGAGGTTGAGCATGAGCTGAGCGAATCATCGGACTCGGCCTCGAATTTCTCGGGCATTGAAGAGCAAAATAATCAAGAATTCCTCACTGATATCTTTCTAGTCGAGCAAAAACACCCCGTTGTACCATCTGTAAACAGCAGCCATCTGGATATTGTTTCTTTTTCTAATCCAGTTACAGCTTTCGATTCAGATGAAGAACTTGATACCTCGAATAGATCTCTTGAAATCAGTCCCCAAAATTTTGCACCACACACGCTAGAGGATGAAACTTCTGATGAGGAATTAAGCTCACATAGGAAAGCGACAGGGTGGATTAAAGGTGAACGAGACGATGTTTGTGACTCACCATCGTCAGTGATAACAGTGGACCTGGTAGAATCAGAAAATGAAGCACCAGCAGAGAAATTAGATGATAAGTCTGAAATTATAGGCAGATATAACCTAAGGTATGGTTACGAAAGAATACGCCAGACCCCTGCAAAACCACGGTGAGTATTATAAAAAGTGTACATCTAAGAATTTGTGTTTAGCTTTTTAAATAAATGTTAAGTAACTAAAAATAATTCGTTGATTTGGTCATAGGAACTTTGCTTACAGGAAGGAAGAATGGGTATGCCATTTATGCAACAAAAAGCTGAAGTACGCGAGTCGATTTTTACATCTGCAGAGACAACACGAAGGAATACATTACCTTTGCAAGTTTTGCAACAAAGGATTCAAGAGAAAAGCAACATTGAAGTCTCATCTCGAAAAAACTCATTCTGACGAACTTAACAAGAAATATAGCTGTCTGTATTGTTCATTTTCGTATAAATCTCGAGAAACGTTAGATAGACATGTGAAGCTTATTCATCCTAAAACCAGAAAACATCATTATCACAAGTGCTTAATGTGCAACGAGATATTTCTGACAAATAATGAATTAGGAGATCATTATAGAAAAGACCATTTTCCTAATAACGGTGGAGTGTTTGAATGTAATTTGTGCGACAAAAAGTTCATAAAATCAAACTCTTTGAAACATCACTTGCTATCCAAACATAACCCTACGGGTGAACTTCCTTTTAAATGTGATATTTGTGACTATTCTGCTGTGACTAATGCCAAAATCAAAAAACATAAGCTGGTCCATAAAGGCTCGAGGGAAGACCAGGGAACTTTGATGCATAACGAGCAGGACAAATCTTGTGCACACATCGCTACAGGTCAGGAAGACTCGAAGTCGAAAGTTCCGATTGTTTGTGACCAGTGTGGAATAGTGTGCACGTATTGCCGAGGAGTTTTTCCCACCAGGCAAAGGTTTCTTCTGCATACACACAAACTTTGTTGTGGAATGTGTAGAATGAGGTTCCAGAACGGAAAAGACTTTAAATTCCACATTGCTTACCATGAACATCCAGACGTGATTTGTTTTCGTTGTGAAATCTGCAAATTCGGCTTCGTATCTGTTGGTCGGTTGAATATACATTCGGTCAAAATGCACAAACTGAAAATGAGCTTGTCTAGTTACAAATGCGATAAGTGTGACAAGACTTTTTCAAAGCCTCAGTTTTTATCAATACACAGAAAGATTCATTCTCCGAATATCGCATGTCCGTGGTGTCCGAGGAAGTTTTCCTCTGTAACAGTTAGGGATCATCACTTAATGAATATTCATACCATGGAGAGACCTTACAAGTGCGAAGATTGTAAATTGGCATTCGTAAGAAGAACAGATTTATTGCGCCACAGACGTAAGCTTCATGATACATGTGAGACCAAAGAGGAAGTATGTACTACAGATTAATAATAATTATAGCTGAATGCTAATAATGGTGTAATACAGTCCGAATCTCTGAAATGTCCGGGTCTGTACTCCTGACTGACAATGAAACAGCCACAAATTATAAGATGAAAACAATATACTTTGTTGTAAAAGGTAAAAGGATTGTTAATAAAACGAGTATTTTCTTGACAAAAGCAGAAAATTCTGGATCGTGTGTTGTAATCTATAAAAACCCCATTTCGCATGCAATTTTTATATTGATGACAATGTTTGTTAACCTCACCCTAAGAAAATGTTATGTGTAACACTAGATTCTATGATGAATTACTGAAATTACGATGATGCACTCGTTGGCATGCTGGAGGAAAAGCTTAAACTGTCCGTGTGGTTTTGGAAGAACTGCTCATTCGTGGACCTTGAGACTTGAGACTAGTTCAGGCAGGACATTGTTTTGTGGAAAGAAAATTTCATGCTAAACATACGAAATGGTGGCTGCATTAAAAATACCATACGATGACTAATTGTATTTCCTGTATTTTCATTCATTGAATTATACTATAATATTAAGTCGAAACACAAGAAGCTGTAACGAGTAAACCATATGAAATGCTGATGACGCTATCTGCTCCTGCGAACGCGAACAAGTGTGAAATTTTAGAAAATGCCCTACAACAGTTACAATGGCAAGCAGAATCAATAAAACTAGATGAACTTCGTATACTTTCTTCATTAATCCATGAGTTTTTAGCTGGAGGAAGAAAGCGCAAAGGCTAGCACCAAACATTTTTGCCACTTCATACTTTATACACGACCTCATTCACAGTTGACAGTGCTTTACAGGCCACCATTGTTCATCCGATTTATAAGTGTGCAGGCACAGAATTAAGCAGTTTTTTTTGTGCGACCTGATACAAGGGCATGGGTGGTGGTAGAAGGGTGGTACACTACACTGAATGCTTGTACAAGAAACATTACGCTAGTGAAAAATACTGTCACGATTGAAACTTTTTTTTTACGTCTGTTCAGTTAGAAAGCTATAAAAATGACCATTACAATTCAACCAGCAAAGTGTGCCAGGACTAGTATCCGGAGTTACATGAGGGAGAGAAATCCCTTCAGCAGAACTGATAGTCTCTTTACTGCTTATGTGGACCTGAACTCTGTCGAAGAGGAAATTCATGGTGTACCGAATAGTAGTGACCAAGATAAAGTGATTCAAGACGTCAATCCAACTATTGTCAATCTTCGAAGCAAACCCTTCGCTCCTAACAAACCTCCGAGGGTGAATCCTCAAGCAAAGGATGCGGTAAGGCAGTCGACTCAAGTCTTGGATGCACTGAAAGACTTGTCTGTAGGAGATAATCTGGAAAAGTTCTTGGACAAACACGGACTTCAAATCAGGAATGTGCAAGTTGAAAAATTAAAAGAAGCCCTTCAAGTCCTCTTGAGTGATCAGCAGGCTGTGAAAGTGAAAGGTGAGTATTCCTAATCTAAACACGATTTGAATCGCAAGAATAGGTGATCACCAGGTCGATTTCTTCTATCTGCTGTCAGAGATTCCAAAATGGGAAAATCGCCTGAGTCAGATGCATGAGTTCAAGGATAGCCGACGGCTAAGTAATTGGATGGAAAGTGTTGGAGGTACGGAAGACCAAGTGAACGTACCTAAGATTCAAGAAGAACTTAAGAAATATTTTGAAAATCAGAATACCAAAGTCAAGCAACCGATACTGAAAGAGATAGGTGCGTTTCCTACTGACATTTGTAATTAGGCTTCATTTCTTGCCAGAGTCAAAGACGTTGGGCGCATTTTTGTGATTGCGTAGCTGAACCAGTCTGGGGAGTGAAATTGGTGAAAGAAGAAACAGAAGATGAAAAAAACGAAAAGAACTTAAAGAAGGAAGCAAAGGTGCAGCCCCAATTGTCAAAAGCAGAAGTAGACGAGCCATTTGACAATCTTTTGTTGGTCAAACCAAAACCACAGCCCTTGGCAATTGGAAAGGATAAGCTCTCGCCCAGGATTAAACGATCTGCGTCAGTTTCAAAGTTGGACGACTTCAAAGGTACTTTTTGTTTGCTACTGCGATAGAGGAGTCTCCAGATTTGCTAAATTTCGGATTTATCATTGGATGTGATTGCTTGCAGGAAGATCGCTATTTTTTCAAGAGGAAACTATGGCCAATAAAATCTGGAGAGACTTTAGACGTAAGTAAAATTTTGTTTATTTGAAGTAAAATGGTAGCGTTAATCCCTGTGAGTTATCTGTTATCGTCTTTATCATGCAATTCTCAATACGAATCTCAAAAATTGTTTGCAGACATGAATGCTCCAAAGCAAGTGGCTGTTGTGGTTGGAATTACAGTTGCAACCGCAGCCTTAGGAATGGTTAGTTGGAGACTGCTCGCTTTAAGTATGCTGAATTTTTAAAGAAATACTCAAATATTGAAGTCTCAATTTTGTTGTCAATTTTCTGAACTTACATAATTCTGGTTTTCCTGTTTAGCATTTCCGTCTGCATTTTCCATGAACAATTACTGGGGTGAAGTCCTTGCCCAGTGGTTTATGCAGCGTCAGGAGTCGACGTACAACTTGTTGATGCACACTGCCGAGAATTCCAAGCCTCTTTCCACAGCTTGGGCTAATCAATACATTCTATGGAAGTACATCTAAATGGATGAGATTGACAATCTTTCTAGCTTTCAGACGTAACTTCTCTTATCTGAATAAGAATTTGAATACTTAATACATCATTTCTGACTCCCCATATTCGGTTGTTTCCACCCATCTCATACATTGAATCATATTTAACTAATACTTAGTTATCATCGTTAATCGATAACTACAATTCTTTAATTCTGTAGCAATAATTTGTTAATAAAAAATGAGAATAAGCAAGTATTTGGTAGTGTTAGTGTTGAGCTAGGTGATGTGGTTGAGGTGATGTGGAGGAACAAAGGTTTGGAAGGGATGCGCCTCTGTGGAGGTGACGTCGGCAGCCTCTCCACCAATCCCATTCGCACGCATGGACTTCCCTCACACTCCGTCCGTCCGGCACACTGTCCTGTCATTCATTCATTCAACCAACTTTATTCAATCTTTTGCTCTTGCTGGATTTCGAAATATTTAATAACAGTTTGCCAGTTACAGTCGCCAACTCATCACGGCTTGTCGAAGTGTACTGTGAATTACTGTGAAGATCACTTCGACAATCGGGTTAACCAATAAGGTACGTGGGACTCACTAAGTTTTGTTTTTGATCACCCATTCATCTGACATTTATTAGTAAGTGTTGAATTCTAATTAGTGTTTCATACAGTTTGCAAATATTCTAATGAACACTATAGTTTGAGTATTGATTTTTTAAGTGTCTTTTGTTTTTGTGTTAGCAGGAAGGATAGCGATTCTCTTTTGCGGATTTGCGGGTGGAATTAGAGGAAGGAGGAGGAGATGTTTGTTCAGTCGATGGAGTGGGGGGTGAGGAGAGCGGTCGCATGTGTCGTTGGGCTTATCTGTGTCCTCTCGGTCATCAGTAGCTGTAATGCACTTAAAAAAGAAGAGTGTGAAGGTATGGAAGTTTAGCAAAACTTTATTTATTTTATACTTCAGCAAACTCATTATTTTATGAAATTAACAACTGGCTGTGTCAATTATTTCAGTCTGCATATCTGTGATGGACAACTTTGGAAACAGTCTTGACCCTGATGTTAAGAAAAACCCAAAGGCGATTGAAGATGAGTTTAGGATATTTTGTAAAAATACTCGAGGAAGGGAAAATCGATTGGTGAGTCATTTACAGATGATCCATTTACAGAACTGATAGTGAGATTGGTTATAATAATAATATAATTGGTTTCAGTGCTACTATTTGGGAGGACTGGAAGAATCAGCAACAGGAATTCTTGGAGAAATGTCAAAGCCTATGTCGTGGGGAATGCCGTCAGATAAAATCTGTGAGAAATTAAAGAAGAAGGATAACCAAATATGTGATCTTCGTTATGGTACGGATCTGAATTATATTAACGTTATGTAAATTAATGATATGAAAAACAGGAACTTGAAGTTAGTCGAAAAGCTAATAACGAGTGTAATTTTATCCAGAGAAAACAATCGATCTGAAAACGGTGGATCTAAAGAAGCTCAAAGTTAGGGACCTCAAGAAGATTTTGAATGATTGGGACGAGGTGTGCGATGGATGCCTTGAGAAGCCAGACTTCATCAAGAGGATCGAAGAATTGAAACCGAAGTACATGCGAAATGAACTGTAATGTTCATGCGTACTAGGATCAAAATAATGGTGTTCGTGTAATGAAATGTAATTATCTAGAGATTTGTCACCAGATTTTATATCTGTTTTGCAATGGTGGTAGATTATTACGGAATTCAAGTTGAAATTGCAATTTTAAAAATCTGTTGTTGATTCGATTTTATAATATATATAACGCTCGCAATATTTCTCGTGGTTGCCGGTTGCTTTGTGTTCTTCGAAGATCGTATTAAGTCTTGCAAATGAGACCAACAATTTCTAAGTCTTTCTTGTGGTTACAGCTTTAATTTATTGTCAAACAATATTATGTGGTTAAGCTCACTCAAAGATGTAATAAATTTCTGTTAAGAACGACTACAGTAAAGTTTCCAGGAATTTATTTTCACTAGGTCGTTTTGCGTGTCCCAGAAGAATTTGATTACTTAGTGTATTCCTCATCTAAAGTGTGCTGTTTATAGTGCGTGCAAGAAGTAGCATTTTTGTAAAGGTTCCTGAGAAGGTTTTGGCACACTGCTCTGTGGTCTGTAATGGCTGTAAAGTCTGGAGAATGAGTTCATCTTGGTACTAATAATATAATCTCGTCTGGGGTTTTCTTAGAAAAGCATTAGAGACAAATAGTATTGGTGCTTTTGTAAACGGTAGATGTGGAGAGCTAGGTAAGATTTCCTCTGGAGAATAATGCACAAAGACTGAAAATGGTACTGGAAAACTTGATTCTTCCTCTACTTACTAAGAAAGTTCTACGAAGCCTGCGAATGCTAAAGTGAGTGCACGCCTAAGAGATTAATTCACCGAGTGGTTGGAAAGGGACAAAGAGCCAATAAATTCTCCGATATTCACGTATGATCTATTATTCGACTCATATACCATTCGAAGCTTATATATGAATTATTAGAACCGGTATATGGCGAACCACAAGGATGAATCTGTATGACCGAGCAACAGCTTTTATTGCATTTTGGAGTATCTACATTTAATTTATGTAAGGAAGCCCTAAATATGAGGGTAATTAGAGCAGAAATTAATTATATAGGCCACAGTCACAGTCACAGTTACAATGAAACAGCCAGTAGCCAGAATGGTAAATGCTTTCCGTTAGCGGAAATACTACATGACGAACTGCGGGCAGCCACAAACCCATTTTTCACTCGGAAGTCGGATTTGAAAGCACCCAGCTAGAAGTGTACGAAGTACGAGCGACTGACTACCCGACTATTACACATCATAAAGGGACACACACTCCAGCCAAAGAGAAGATGGCTCATCGTGGGTGAAGTAATTTGGAAAAGGTTTCACGCAGACTTGTATAAAGCAGAAACGAAAGGAGAGAAAGCGTGTAAAGCGAAATCGGAAAGAGGTAAACAGACTAGTCTTCGGGAAGCACCCGGGTGAGCAACTTCAGCCTTCACGTCTCCAGCAGAAGCTGTGCAAAGTTTCGTTCGCATGATCATCTCCGACATCCCCTTCTTACAAACCTCAAGGGATTACATAAATTAAACTCACAACATGGGGAAATCTAATAATTCCACGAGAAACATTAACAAGACTGCTGCTGCTGAAAGCCTGAACGCAGCTCGAAAGAAGATTGTTACTATAAATGATAGGCTGAGAGAGTTAGATTGCCTCGAAGATGGAGGTTATCGTCTTGAAAGCATTGGAAGTCTATTGAGTGCCTTAGGATCTCCTGAACTTACAAGTAGTAGTGGGGGACTAACAAGATCACAGAAAGTATTATCACCAAGATCATCAGAAGGAAGTGACAGTCTTAATCTCATTGACTCAGGTCACATGAAGTCGCAGCCACAAAAAGCAGTAGACTTTGCTACCAACTTAAGTGAAAGTGGTCGAATTCGCGTTGTACGAGCCTTGACAAAGAAATCCGGACAACTCATGGAACGCTCAGCCGAACACGTTGCTTGGCTGTTGAAACGCATCTTTAACTTTCTCATACTGAAACCTAGAAAACTTTCCAAATCAAATTTCTTCGGAGTATTTTTCTCCATTCTTGCATTCGTTTTCTATTTCGAGCTTCACACACCCCTAGGCTTTACGAGAATGTGGCTAAAATGGGAAAACGTGGAGCTTCGGTCGGTGGAGGTACGAAATTATTAAATTAAGTGTCTTCATTTTTTTGTACCTCGCTACTCTTACTCTTTATTTCCTCGTTTAATCTAAATCATAAGGAACGTTAAAATGGAAGAAACGAGAAGGAAATAGGATTTTTTAACTTGTTACACTAACTTTACTAAGCTTCGTAGTACTTTATAGTCCTTTCCATACCTAAATGGTTGCACCTTGTATTTTACCTTCAAGTCTGTACCTTCTATTTTGCACAAAGCAAATGTGGAGGCGTTTGAATTTGCTGGTCGTAAAAAATTCTTTTTTCATGCGCCTCCCCAAGGAAAATTGTGATGTGAGCCGAAACAGTAGCACACTAATGTGGTATAACCGAATATTCATGCTTAGTGTGAGCCGAGATTTAATTTTCTTGAATTAGCAATTTTAGCAAGTCTAACCACTCTCTAATGATCAGTATTAGCTGGTAGTTTCTCCAAAGGGAGAGAACAGCATTGTTCTTGATAAAACTTACGTGAAGCACTTTAAAGCACATTATGTAAAGGAGAAAGTTGGATCATCGATCTTTCATTAAGTGCACACTGTTTGTGTCAGTTGATATGAGACTGCTATGTTAACTGACTGTAAACCATAGATCGTGTGCATCATGTATTGAATTCGCTTTACGTAAGGATTACATACAGCACATACAGGCTGATATTTAATTCAGCAGAGAAAGCCAAGTGAGACAAAAGATCAAATGGAGTATAATGGTATACGAGTACTGCAGCGTTATAATTAAGATATCAAGTTGTTAGTATAATATGTAAACAGTACAAACAAAGTACAAAGTTACATAGTACAATAGATAATAGAAACCCCCTTGTGTGAAATATGAGTGTGGATGGGAGATTACGGCGTATCGTTTGGTTTTATAATCCCTTCATTGGTTTCCTGCTTGGGTAATTGGAAAAGTATGTCAGTGTCACTTTTTCTAACAAGTTTCTCTCTCGTTCCTTCCGGCTCGAGACAAGTTTTCCAGGGAAAGTAGAATTGAAGTTCTAAACTAACAATGCAGCCTGATTAAAATTCACTAGGTTGTAGGTGAACTCTTAGGGGAAGAACGGATAGATTATATACATTATACATACTTCGGATAGGAGAGCATTTGATACTCTAGTGATGCGGATAATTTTGTCAACCCGTACGCTCGACTCCACTTGGAACAGAGTGTAAGCTCGCGTTAATTGTTGGAAACCTGGGAGTCTCGGACTACTTTGCCAATCTTATGGCGTATGTGTGCACGGATCTGATTTGGGCGATACTTCTACGACTTAGGATGACTAGTTGTTTAGTATGGCACTTTCACTTACCACAGTCTAATTTAATTGCTTAGCTCATGAAACCAGATCTACTAAAAGTGGAATGCTAAAAGATGTTTCCCGTGCACTTTGAAGTATTTTCCTATCTCTAGCTTCACCGTAATTACTTTTGTGTTCGTTTATCTAGTGCACCATAGAGAGTCCGAATTTTGCAATGGAACTCTTTCGTCCTCCTGTCTCATGCGAATTTTGTCATCACGTTTCATCCGCCGACAGAATCAGTGGCATCTCTCCTGCTGAATTCGAAAGACTGTGAGTTATCTTCTCATTTAATGGTTCTAGAGCTATTACCAGCCTAACAATAAACGCTTGCTGCTTTCCACAAGGTTTACTTTGATTTATATCTAGCTAGTCTTCCACTTGTACTATGCTTTTCGAGAGTGTAATCCAATCTGTATAGCTCGATTTCTTAACTTTTAATGTTTCAAACTAAAATGTACAATTAATAGAAGAACCGTGATTCAATGGTATGAAAATACCTAACCCCATAGTAGAAAATGATTTGTATCTCAACTCTCGTCAGTTTTTCCCAATACTTTTTAACCCAGAGACGATTGAACCCACATGAACAAGCGACTTGTATAAAAAATGCAGACCAGAATTTTGCCATAGCTCATAATGATACCAAGTATTCACGTATACAAACTCTTTTGAAGAATTTAAATTATTGCTTCCACCTGTCTTCTGAATAACTCAATAACCACGAATCCAGATAACTTTTCACATTCAAGTGTCTCACTCTTATTATTATGTGTGGATCGATCGAAATTGCAGATACGCTTATTCGGGACGACCTGTTGTAATCTCTGATGGAATGGTGAATTGGACTGCACCTTCTTCCTTCGACTTCCAATTTTTTAAGGTGAGTTACATAAAATCCAACACAAACTTTTACAGTATTACTTGCTCGTTTACGACTTGAGAGAAAGTGGAGCATCATTCCCAATCCAACGATGGGGTTATCTTCATGCAAAACACTAGAGATAAAGTGTATAAGCTGTAAACTTTCAAGGTGGGTAAAGGAGTTCAGTTTAGCATAAAACTCTCCTTGCAGGTTGGCAAACGCTTGTGGAGAAACTCAGGCAAGTAGGTAGTGTGTATGTTTGTGTGGAAACTCGAAAATGTGGAGACTCATCTGCATGGCCTTTCTCTAGCCTCTAGCTGTGGCTTTGATTCAGGAGAAAGGTTGAATAGCCTATGAGCATCGTGTATTATTATTACACTCTAATCTCAAATTATTATTACATTATTATCAGATATTCCAAAGACTACAACATTGTAGGTATGACTTATTTGTTTTTATAATTGGTAGCTACCCAATGAAACACAGCGATGGGTAGCTCCTGTAGGGTAAAACGAATAATAGAGGAAAAATACATTTTGCACAGGGTACTTTTAACGACTAGATAAAAAAGAAAAGACTGCATCACAAAAACAGCAATGTGGGAATCGGGACAGTCGGGAGAAGGTCGCAAAAAAGAAGGGTTGCCTGGAAGGGAACTTTACAGTGAGAAAGTAGTCCACAGGAAGATTCCACCCTCGGAGGAAATCTGTAAAAACTCTAGAATTTATTACATTCTTGTGGATTTCAAACCGAGTTTTCGTATGTCATGCGGTCTTTCAGAATTGACTTATTACTTTTGACCGTGTGTACGGGAAGTGTGTCGTAGTGATGAAGACCGACAGGAAGACTTGGAATTCTTGACACACACACACTTTCACAGTTTCACCATACTTTGAGTTTGATCGAGCTCCAGGGTAAACTTTGTTCCACTTTTTGTACCTCACTTCACTTTATTTCTCCATCGAGATTGAATGAATAAGTGGAGAAAGCACGGGAAAGTAGAAAGTACCACAGGTCCTCCTATATGCTTCTGTTGGATCATCTGAATTTCATATTTTTGTCGAGATTATAACGGCGACGCCATCACAGTCCTTGTGTGTAAATCCTACTGCTCCTCGTCTTCAGATGGAGGAGCTTAGCATAAATTGAATTGCGTCCTGTTGGGTGCTTCTTGCGGGTTTGTAGGACTGGAAGGATATTTATGTGCAATGTAAGTGTAGCATTGTAATAAATTACGAAGTATAAGCAGTAACCAGCAGGTACAAAAATAAGGAAACACTTGCAACATGTGTTTTGTTTCTTGAGATGGGTTTAATTCACCGTGAGTTTGTGCGTTGGAACTCGCGGAAGGAGTTACCTATGTAATTGTGGCTGGAAGAAAGTTGTAGTAGTTTGCCTTGGGGTGCAATAAAATGGTTATCGAAACCTTTCCCGTTGTCTCCCTCCATCTCACAATCAGTTATCCTTGGGAATGATGAGTGCCTCTCTCTCTCAACTCAACAACTCGACTGCTGTAGGCATTTCAATTTAATTCTATGCCGGTCCTTCATGGCATCTGTAAATAAGTGAATGAGTGTGACAGAATGTACTGCAAACTATTGGTAGTCTCATATAGTATTAATGTCATGATTTTGTTGTAGAGCATTTATGGAGAAGGAAGTCGATCCTTGGAACACTTGGGGGATGATTGCTTATTCTTTCCGTACGTGACAGAGTTCCGAAGTCTCGCTGAAGTTTTCAACATGTCAAAGGAACGGTTTGCCAAGCACTGGTACATTGGATGGTGAGTAAACATTCCAACTTGTTCGTGTTCTGAGTTCTGTCTGAGTCTGCCTGACCGCAAGGGTAGCAACAAAATGGTCCAGATCAAAGTTGGGCGGATGAAAGGCTTTAAATGAAGATGAGCAGTTCTAATTAAGTGAAAATTACAGAACATAGTTTGCTTGAAGCTCATTTGTCGCAATATAATTGTAGCCTAATTATTGAAACAAGACTGGTTTCTTTAATATTACTTGCGAGAGGTTTGAAGTTCGCTTCTTGCGGATGGTCTCTCTCCGTCTGGTTCCTTTCTCTGTAGAAAGTGGAATCTGCTTTTTGGGGAGAGGATAAGAAAACTATACACCATTCGATTCACTTCACACAACAAACCCAATACTCACCGCCACACTCTGACTTTCGTATCTGTTCTCTCATCCTTTCTGATAAATAACGCGAAACGGAGCCAACTTTAACCCAAAGCTGATAATAAGCATCTATACTAGACTGATTTATTTGCTTAGCTAACTCTCCTTTTCTAATCCAATCCTAATCGCAACCATGCAACGCACAAAGCCCAGTTGGTGGGTAGAAGTATCATATTCTTAATTCTACTGTGAATAGTGGATACTATGAACCTTCCAAACGGCTTATTTTGGGAGGAGTGAAGAGATTTTTTGTATTCGTAATTCGTAGAATCAGCCAAAGCTAGGTTTTTATTTATTTCAAGCCAACAGGAAAGGGTTATTACATCTTACATGTTGGTAGAACTTGATATTATTCGATACAGGTACAGCAGAGCATGAAGGAGATTCATCTGTTAGATCTCAGGCATTCAGCTAGGGAGAAAATCTCGTTAGCCGATAGTTGAATGGACATGAAAATGAATGTCCTGACAGGTTGTTCTTGGATTGATGGGTTCGGTAAAAGTAACGATGTGAAATTGGACAACAGGGACTATATTTATAGGGATTTATGGTATAATAAAAATACGGTGAGTTTCTTGAGATGAAGAAAGCTGTCAGTTAGGTATGAAAGTATGAATAGACATTCGTAGGAGAAAGCGGATGAAATATTGGAAATTGTAGGGACTAGAGAAAGAAATAAGGTTCCCTGTGGAGCTCCGTGCTAAATACCGTTGAAAGGAGTCTTCCGCTCGCTCTTTTGTGAGATAGTTTTTCCACTGGTTCAGATCAAAAGGTTTCACAGCTTCCTGTTGATACCTTCTCCACATCTCCACTCAACTGTTCAAACTCCCTACCAACGTACAGGATGATGTCCTCAAATCGATTTCAACAAGACACAAGCCTATTCTTGAGTTTATGTTTTGTTCTGGTCCAAAAGATGATCACTAACAGTAAGATAAAATACACGTGTGCATCTTTTCCTTTCCTATGTACGACGCTTTCTCTAAGCTTTCTCCGCTGGCAAAGGTTTGTGGGGAAGCAAAAAAAGAAATGGACGAGTTTTTTGAAAGCGACCAAAATGGCTTTTAAGATCAAATTAATCACGACAGAAGAATTGCTTTGTCTATTGTATTTACTACACACTCGTATGCTTAGGCATTCAGCTGCTGTTCTATATTAGATTTGAAAGGAAAGCTGTACAATGTGTGTCTTTGTGAATCTGATTTCTAGTTGATGCATTATACTGATTTATTAGTAGATAATAAAAAATCCGTCTCTGTGTTTTTTAGGAGTAATTGTGATGCGGAGACCAGTCACATTCTAAGACAGCATTATCACAGACCGTATTTTCTACCGGAAACGGCGGAATCTACTCACGCAGATTGGATCTTTATGGGAACTCCCGGATATGGAGCACATATGCACGTACGTATGCTAATATCTGCACAGTTTGTTTTGTTACGGAAATTATGCATGAAAATATCTCACATGATACATAGAACAAGAAACTTGCTTAGGAGTTGAGAAAACAATCTTCTGTCTCATTCTTCTTCTCCGTGGGCAGATTTGTCGGGAGTTGGGAGTTTGCGACTGTGGAATACGTAACAATTAAATCAGAAAGAAGTGCTCACAAAGCAAAACCACACAAAGCGTTTTCCAAGAGCACAGAGCAGTTTAGTCTTGAAGTTATTCGATACACACGTCTTCAGATGGATGGGACACTTTTAGAGATTACACCGAGAGTTACTTAAAGTTTAATTGAATCTACTTCTTTGGTTGCAGATCGATCATGTGATAAATCCATCTTGGCAAGCTCAGATAAAAGGAAGAAAGCGGTGGTTTCTGCAGCCTCCTCCGGAATGCTTCTACGAGTGTAGTTCGTTTCCAGTGGATGTCTACCCAGGTGACATAAGTATGTAATAAACATGTCTTTCTCGCCCAAAACTTCTTTCCCTTCGGTGAATTCCACTAAAACTGAGGATGTCAATTAAATCCGGATTCAATCGACATAAACCCACCAGTATATCAACCAGAGTCGATTGGGTCTGACTGGATGCGTAGAGAAATAAGTAGCACATGACACAAATTACTTCTACAACTAAAACTGTAGGGATTCCCATGATGTCTCCTACTCCTTGCAATATTAACGTTGCGAACGCCTTTGGGAAATTCTTTGCGCTAAACTTCAGAAAGACTATTATTTGTTCTTCTGTTCCACATTTTTATTTCATCCTTTTCTCCTTTTGCTAGAAGTTGTTTCAACTATCTCTCTGTCAGATCAGGAGTTTAACGGAAGTAATGTCGGTGTAATATAGGCACTTGAACCTTTTAGTCTCCCCCTCTCTCTCTTTACTGTCCCAATGATGCACAGAGAAACTTTCAACTCCGTTTTCTTGGAAAAGGAGATAAGTTAGGAGTGAAAGTCAAATCCACGTTAAAGCGTTTTCTCCGTAATTCTTACTCATCAGATTTTGGGCTGAATGTGGAAAGTTCTTTTACGACTCGACAGAGATGTGTATTGATGGGGAATTAGATTGACCTGGCTGGCGTAAGAGTGTTCAAGATCTAATTGTGCGAGAAGTAGAAAACTAATATATTTTACAAGAAAATTCCCAAGTCTCAGCGGATCTTCCCATCAGCTGGTTAATAGTTCTGTTATAATATCCGGTGTGTGTATAATAGATACGGAGAAAGTGAGTTATCTTCGTGAGCATAAACGCGTGTATCACCTGATTCTGTGTCATTCTCTGAGACAGCCACAGACACACATTTCTCCATTAATACCAAAAGTCTTAGTCAAAGTCTTACGAAGTTAAAAGCATCTAATAAGTAATGGTGGAAAAACTTTTGGTAATCAGGGTCAATAGCTGGGAACAACTAAACTCACTCTTCCCCATTTTTACTGGGAATTCCATGTTTCTCACAGATTTATCTTCTTCTCTCGTCCCAAACTCCTCGGTGTAAATTCGCATTAGTGCTTTAAGAGTTTTTTGCAGCAAAGAAGAAATAGGAGGAGAAAGAGAACTTTCTCCTTAATGAAATTGATCTTCTGTCAAGGATTAACTAATTTCTGAGAATCTCATGATCCAGCTTATTTACTTTGTGTGTATCATTTTTTGTACCTTGTGCAGGGAAGTATTGTTGTTCCAGTTGAGTCTTGTACAAGTATACATTACAGGGAGAATTTCGCGTGTCATGTGAAATGAGAGCAAAACATGCCAAGAGAAAGTTACTGAGGATTCATGACTGGAGCGCATCATACGATGTGAGAGAGCGAATTGCTTGTTATGTGCTACGCAATGAGAGACAAGGAATGTTTGGAGAACAAGATGAAAGTAGTTTGTCATGTTTGGAATTTGTAGACAATTTAGGATGATTTTGCAGGGGAGCGTAGAAATATTTTTGTCATCTACACGCCTAACGGGCAGAAATGTCGAAATGTATATCATCACCGAGTGATATTTTTGTACCTGCTGGAGTGTATGTCCCAGTTTGTGTAATCTGTGACTAATAATCCCTCTAGGGAACACAACCACATGGGTGGAAATATATTAGAAGGAAGTAAGACTTCATCAGTCTGTAATGTATGTTTCATGTGCTGTGATTCTACCCTTTTACAGTTGTTCTGGACACGAACAAATGGTATCACCAGACGCAAATCCTCCCAGGAGACTTAAGTATCACGATCGGATCGGAATATGATTGAGAACTCTTTCATCTCCCCATTTTTCTCTTGGATTAAGTGAGGACGACCTACTATTCTACTTCTTCTCTGCTGTACAAAAGTGTGTGTAGCTGGCCACTTTTCTTTACTTCATTCTGTGTCGACAAAGCAAACAAATGGCAACCATCAGCGGAGATGAAAACCCTCGACTAGTTTCAAGAGCGCTCTTTCTTCATCCTTCGGAAACGACTACGCAGCGACTACAGTTGACATGCCAGACTTCCTAATGCAAGAGATTTTTTGAAGGTGAAGTCTCTGCTCGTGGCTCCAGGAAGGCTTAATTCTATCACGCATAGCGCAGCAAACAGCCATCATAAAACTTTTTTAAATTACAGTATTTCGCATTTGTTCTTATTACGGTGCTACGACTAGTGTCAAGAGATTCTCAGGAATGTGGAAACGGTTTAATATAAAATTATAGGCTATGTGATGACTGACTGAACCTTTTAGTTAATTCTGATGAGTGAACATATTTTAATGTTATAGCTAACATAAATAAGTCTACCTGAGAATGTTAAGTGAATGTTAAATTTTAAGTGTTAACCTGACATTAATTCCGTGAATAAAAAATTTTGCGTTATGAATCGAGTAGCAGAATTTCCTTATAAACTTCGTCCTTGGCATTTGTTGTCCTTTGTTGTAACTTACGAAGACGTGAAGAGAAAAACCAGAAATGTGGAAAGAGAATAAATGCCTGGAGATTGAATTCATCATCAGTCAACTACTATAAACGCGTGAGTTATTAATTTAACAATGAGCTCCGGTACAGATTCAGTTGCACGTGGTAAATGAACAGTTTAGATTTTTGGATGAAGCTCAATTTAAACGTACGGTCATGAAATATGGATTTTGAAGGCCTTGAACTTTGAACTTATTTGTTGCATCCCCCATACACCGTATGCATGCATATTATATAAGTTAGTGCTTGCACAATCAAAAACCGAATGTTTTCCTGCACAAGCAATGTCTTAATCACCTACCGGAAACACAATAGCATCATCATACGTAGGTGAGTTGAGAATACAGTGGTTTCCAGAAAAATTCCCACGCATGTGAAGTAAGAGTTGTATAACAATTTTAATTGAAACAAACAGATGCTAAGTCAAGTTGTCTTATAATTATGATAGCCTAGATACTTTTGCTGGAGTTCTGGACATTTGGTGCTAAAATTTCCCATGCGTGTAAAAGCGAATACTGTTTTCATTATTACAAAACTATAGTTTGCGACACTGGTGAGCACATAATGTGGAACTTTTCATTAGTTTTTGTACACAGAAGAATTTGACTAGCTTTCCTTCAATATAAGACAAATGTCGGTTTAACTGGTTTATTGCAAAATCTGAAGTTAAAAATTATGTTTTCAGTTACGAAACATTAATAACTTAGCCAACGATCCTTTTAGTATCCAGTAAAGTTAGTTGGTTAGTTCCTAAGCTTGTATTGCAATCGATGATTACAAAATGTTAGGTTGTTTTTAGTGAGATGTAAATACATGTGCAGGTAATACGCGGTGAGGATCCGCTGTGATTTAACGTTCACGAAGCACTATGTGGCATTGGTAATGGGTATTTCGCAAGAATTGTGGATGCATCCAAGGGTAATTCCAATTCCCAAGCTTCTTCACACCACCTTATTACCTTCTTTACTATACACAGGTACTCGAAGAATGTAGTTTGCATCCCAAATCCCTATCCCCCAGTATTATTTGTTGAAGCTGCAGCATGTTCAATCAAACCCCAAGAGTTAACCCTCTTGTTTCCTCCTTTTCTCACGTTACAATCTTCCTCTACGTAAGTATCTTCTAGATTAGTCGTCATTCTTCTAGTAAGCCATCAGAAGTCAACAGGTTAGTTGTCGGAGGCAAGTCAACAACCGCAATTGTTCGAATTACTTATTTTACAGGTATGAAAGAGTTGCATTTTTAATTGTTTCAATTTACTTTACTTAATTATCTTAATTCATCTTAATTTGATTTATTGAGCATGGTGAATTCCAAATTCGTATTTAATTTTAAGTCCCCTGTACGTAGTTGTAATTCGTGTAACTTATTTTGTAGCAGGCAAGAACGAAATGGGAGCTGAGGAGAGTAAGACAGGAAACGCGTCGGACGGGGATGATGATGGGGAGGAGTGGATGCAGGCAGACAAGTACGCCGAGTGGGAGTGTTCGGACCACATGGACTACAATGGAACTGCAATTTCCATTCAACATTTAGAAATGCCTTTCAATCGGCACGAGAAGGACAGACTAATGAAAGCTAAAGCAAGTGGGACGGTGGACGAGAATGAAACAAAACATGAAACTCCATTTTCACACGAAGCTTTGGTATTCGATGTCTTGTGCTTAAACGGGATGAGGACAAAGTTCACCGTCGAGTTTACATACGCTGGGGTGTTGAAGAGATGGGGACACCACAAAGTCATCATGAAAGTTAAAGGTCACAAAGCAATAAACGTACCCATGACCGAATTATTAAAGAAAATTGAATGCTCAAAACCGTACAATGTGATAACGAATAATTGTAAGCACTATTCGGCTGTCAAATTCCAAGAGTTTTGAGTTTTCGAATTTCGCTGCTAACTTCCTAAAATACATTAATATTTTACCTATAAATTTTAAAAGAAGAGAAACCAGTAAGTCTTTAGGCTTGACCATCAGGCATCAATGATTGTAGCCTTGAGGTGCATATTATGTGAACTGTTGTAATTGTAAGGATTCCGGAAGGAAGTATTTACACTAAAAATTAAGCAAAAGAAACAATAAAGTTCTGTTTAGCTCACACAGCATTTAACAACAAGAGTGTTTCAAGGTTCTTTCCATACGATTTATTTGCTTACAAGTTACAAGTAAATATTTGTGGCAGTTGTCATTTTCTATAGTAGATGCTTTGCTACAAATAGTTACCTATTGGTTTCAAAGGAGATTAAGGCAGCTGAGGACGGGCTAAATCTGGTTCATTTGCCCTAGGCTGGCAAATGTTTCAAAATCAGAAGCAACGCATTCTACCCAAGCCTACCGAAGCCAAGCTATGTCTCAGTAGAGTAGGCTTTTACTTCTACAACACGCCACGTCCAGATTTCATATCTGCCGTTTGCTTCGAGTCTTGCTAAGGCTTCACTTCATCTCCGCAGCTGGAAGAAGCACGTTTAATTGAAGGTTTGTTGAGTAATCTCGTTCCACAAGTTCCAAATAAAATGTTGCAGCAACCCCCCGTGGCCAGAATCCCTTGCGATGACATGTTCTACGCTCAGTTGGCATACGCAGGGAACGATAACCATGTTTACATAAAAGTGCAATCGGAGCCTCAAAAGGTATGGTAGATTCATAAACAGAGTTAATTGGAGGAGAGTTTGAACTCGGGTTTCATTTCTTTCAATTAGTCAGAGCGTATGATGCTGATGGCGAGGTTGTTCGATGAGTACACAGAGAACCCCCACAGTCCCATTCCACTGAAGGAAATTGTTCGAAAGATGTACGTGGTCATTAAGCACCGGGAGACCTATGGGGATTTCTTCTTCAGGGCTCAAGTGATGCACGTGGATGATGCTAATGTAGTCCACTGCTTCCGAATTGACGAAGGATCCCAAGTTATGGTTCTTCCGCAGCAAGTGTATCACATTACTCCTCAAATCTTAAAAACGGAAGTTTTGGTGAGTCTATTCGATTTGCATGCTCCAGATTCCATGAATATTGAATACTAAAATGTGTGAGTATGCGTAGGCGCTGAAATGCTACTTGGATGGACTGGATATCTTTGATGGACTTCCTCAAATCAAAATGGCGTATGATTTGGTTCGAATGTCTGAATTGAATCCAGAGCCATTCTACCCATCCAAAATTGCGTGTTTGTTCAGAGGAGTTCCTGTCATTCGAATGCTGTGGAAAGGAGGTGTAACATTGACTAGCGCTGTGCAGAAATGGATCACCTACTTCAGCACACTCCCTACGCCGATGGTAGTCTATTGTTTTTTGTATTGAATGCTACTGGGGTTTGTTTTCTACTTGATCACTATAAATATTTTATTATTATTCTCTTGGAAATCTGATAGGTTGGTGAGGAATTTCAAGCGATGGTAGTTCATGTCAACAGCAAAGGACGAGTGTGGCTTCAACCAACCGATAAGATGGACTTTATCAACCGCATTCAAGGAACATTGCAATCTTTTGATTATTTCGAAATACCAAAAGCTTTTGGACCTGATCCTTCGGAAAACGGAAGATTTAAACCGAGAAAAGTCGAGACTATGGATGCATGGAAGAAAAAGTTTTTCACAGTTCCTTCAGGAGTGTACATCTCGAAATTCTACAAGGATGATACTTACTACAGATGTATTCTGAGAAGGTCTATCAACAAAGAAAAGGTAAGTCCAGCTTTGTTATTTATTAGACACGCCACACGATAATGATAACGCGTTTCATGTTCAAACCTAGTAAACAAACGGGCCAAGTTTGCAGAAAGTTGTATAAGAGAAAATTACATCATTCTATTTCATTCTCAATTAAACGACTATTTGCAAACTTTCAGGTTGAAGTAGAATTCCTAGACTTTGGAAACGTTGAAATTGTTTCCAGAGGAGAAATCGTTAGTTGCAAGGATGCGGATGAAAATTTGGCTTACATTCCACCACAGGTAAGAGTGAATCAGGCAAAGAACTCAGCGTTGGTAAGTAAATATCTTGCACAATAAGCTACAACTTGTTGAATTTGCAGTGTCTCAAAGCTCACCTGTTTGGAGTGGAGGAAATGGACGAAGACGTGTTTTGTAAACTAATTAATGAGACAGTTACTGTCAAGGTTGGTTCACACAGAAAACAAGTGCAAAGAGAATTGTGTAATGCAAAAATAATCTAGTTGATAACATCCATATAATTTATTACTGTGATTCTATAAGGTCGTCCAAGTAGAAGAAGATAATGAGTTTGGGATCGGAGTAGAAATCTACAATTGGGATTCGATTGTTCCCGTTAATCAGGACCTTTTGATGATGGGCGCTACTACAATGGTTGACAAAAGTAGAAAATACTACAGGACACGCGATTTTGATTATCTCATGTAAATCTCAGCATGGTGGATTATTATTATTATTTTCGCCTGCCTCCCAGGAGGGTTTCGGGCGCATTCGAATTAATTGTTATTATTTATTTTATATTGTTGCCAGTTTTGTTTCATCAGTCTGAAAAGCTGGTTTAACTCAAAACTCATTTTGTACAGATAGTCTGCGATATAGTTGCTAGTGTACTTATTGTGCCGATTCGCTTGCAACTTTGTGACAGTAAATGTTTTGTGTTCAACACTTCTGTGCATGCGACTAACATTTATTGTGAAGAAAGTTTACACAACCGCAGGACGTGACTTGGAGGTTCACATTGATTCAATGTAAAATGCTTCGATGCAGCCATACGAAGAAAATTATGAAGAGGCGAATGCGTCACGTGCTTGAGAGTACTTGGAGAGGTGTGTGTGTGTTCCACTTCCAATTTCACCACATTGCACATCTTTCGTAAGCTTTATCACGGATTTCCAGCAAGCTTTGGAAGAGAGCCTTTAACTTGCTAAAGCAGAAGTGGAATTCATTTATGTGTAAGGAGCTATTACGATACACAGCCACTGTATAAATACCTACACAGCCAGTAGAAGCCGAAACATGCATGGGTGGTATATATAGTTAGCTCAGAGTCCTTTTGATAATTTATTAAAAGATGTGTGTGTTGGTGTGAGATATCGGATGAAAGCATATGAAAGTGGAGTCTGAAAGAGAAGGGTTGGATTTAAGAAGACGTGAGCAGAGGAAGAGGCGGATAGGTTGTGTCGTGGAAGTAGAGAGTGGAAATAACTCAAGACGAAATGAGGCATTCGAATGAAGTTCCACTTTCCCCGGAGAAAGCAGAACTCATTGATGATTTACTGTCAGCCAGGATCCATTTCGCTTATCTTCCTCCGCTCAGACTTTCCGTAAACAACTTCGCCTACACTTATTGTCAATGTTCTTGTTTACTAAATGGATTCGCCAGTCTTTCAGTCATCCATTCGGGAGGAAATGCTATTCCTTATCAAGGCTTTTCTGCATGCATTCTCGTGTCAAAAATGACAGCCCTAAATGGAGTGCCAGCCTTTCACTTCCTAAAACATAGCGCACAAGTATCACTCTCTCTATTGTTTCAGTCCATACAGACCACGAATATGCGCCAGTGGTTTTCGTGATGATTTTATACTATGAAAATCTGTCATTCTATTCTATATTATATTCTTCTTTGATGTAAAAATAGAAAAGTGAAAGCTACCTAGAATTTAGAAAGCAGAAAGGAAAAAAAAGAGTTACAAAATATTTCAATTTCTTCCCTTCTGATGTTTCAACTGTTTACGAAGAAGGAGAAATGTGATGCTGTGACAAATTGGTTGATGGTGGACTGTTGAGTGCTTTCTCTTACTCTTAGACTTCCTTGCTGTCCAAGTCGCCTACACTTCGTGAGTGAATCCTTATTGTGCCTTGTATTGTGTTTCTTTGCAGTGGAAAGTAGGAAGTGCTTAGACAACACTCTCTTCAAATCCACTCAGAGAGAGAACTAAAGTAAGGAAGTCTAGTGATGGTGCGAAGTTACTAATACCCTTGCGTCCTGACTCCTGAGGAGGAATCGGAAAGGCCTGTCCAATGAAATGGCCATCTCAATTATTACATGTGAAATAAATGTAGGGACCACACAGGAACATGTGGTGAGTTCTGGTCCACACTCGTTCAAGTGTATCTGAGAAACAATAATGATCGTAGTGGGGAATTTCCTGAGTGAAAAAGTAGGCTGGCGGATATTTATATTGCCATTAAGCTACTTAATGGGCCTAGCCTTAAACCCTAAAACTGTTAAGAACCCCATTTCAATGAGTTATAGGAGTCGTTTCAATGCTATACGGAAAGCTGTCTATACTCCTACTCAGTCACGAGTCATGATGAGAACAGAGGAAAGTACAACTGCTTTTTCCCAGGTGAAAGTGGTGCATTGTAACCCAGGAGGAGTGTAATTCTATCACACACTTTCCCTCAAGCTCAAGCTTAAAGGTGTCTAGTGAATTTATTTCTATCATTTTACTTAAAATTTCACTACTGAAGTCCCTGTGTGATGTGGCTAGTACAATACAGTATCACGATTAGTTGAAAGAGCCTTTGGCTATCACCACTACCACTAAATGAAAGTAATTCAAGCTGTAACTGTAAAAATGTTTCATTGCAAGAGTAAGCAAGAAAGCTAAACACACATTTTAACGGCCATTAGTAGGTGACGCGGTTCTTAGCCTGTTTGTGGAAGATGCTGAGCAAACATTAAAATTAGAATGAGTTTATTGTGAAATATGCTTCACCTATTGGAAGTACAAGAGGGTATTTCACTAAATGAAAAAGTGGATGGAGTAGAGTTGACGACAAAGTTGTCTTGATGTCGTGCAGAACAGTTTAGAGAGTATGAAGGGATAATTGGAGGTTTACTTTGGACTTGCACTGCAATTCCCTTACTGTTGAGATCAAACGAAGATCTCGACGAGTCTGTTGAGACGACTACTTCTGCTTCTCTGAGGTTTGTAAATGCCCTTCCACTCCGAAGAACCAGTTGACTTGGTCTTTCCCGAATGTGTCTGCTGCTACTGCTCTGCGTATTCTTCATTCTCATGTCGATTCGAAGTTGTTTCTGAGTTAAGTAGCTACTTCCTGGGCTGACCCTTGATGTTACGTTTCCCAGTGGCTTTCTCTTTTTGACATTCAACGGCACTTGAGTCTGCTCTTCTGAAGAGGTAATGGGACTATGAGTAGCTGCAGTCGGTGAGTCTTCAATGGAGGATGCACTTGAAGTGACAGACGCTACAACTGCAATAGATGGGCCAGCATTAGTCTCAAAGGAGTTGACAAGTCTTCCTCCTCTCTCCTTGACGTCTTCATCCAGAAGATAATGATGATGAGGATGTTCATGATGCTTGTCACACGTCCCTTTAATCTTACTTGGATCACTCGTACGAGTCACTTCTTCCTCTGAGGAACAGTACGCTGTGTCCTTATTAGAAGTGTCTGCAGCATCTTCTTTGCTAATCCAAGAATGAGTCGACAGTATTGGACTCCCGACCCCAACAGTGAATGTTGATCCTGAAATTCGTAATCTTTCACTTTGGCTTCCTCCCAGAATGGATTCATTGCATGGAAACTCCACAACAGGACGGGTAACAGTTTTTTCCAAGTTTGACAGATCTTCTTTTATCGAATACTTGGCCCTCGTAGTTTGTGTGGGGGGCTGGAAATTAAATGGACTTCCGTAAACTGGAGAAAGTAGAGATTGGAAAGATGTGTTGTGTTTGTGTGACAGCAGTTCCGAGTCAGTGGATGACGATGACAAACGGGAACGTAGATTTTGGAGGCATGTTATTAGGTGAACTGAATGCACTTCCTTGTCAATCAATTCACGTATTAACTTTTCACTCATGTTCTGATGGAAGTTGCACAGCTTTTTCAAGGATATCGCGTCAATCTCCATCTCCTTTTGGATGAGAAAATCCCGCAAGGTTAGGTTGATGAATGGTCCATCCAATGTTGGGATTTTGTTGCTAGCTGAATTCATTTGCTCGTTGATCTCTTCGTTGATCTCCTGGTTGCAGGTGGAAAGGGTAGCCTTTCTTTCACTAGCGAGGGAAAGCATTTGAGGATATTGAGCAGCTAGATTGCTTTGTGCATTTTTAAGCTTGGCTAGTGTAATGAAGTGTGGATCCGACACATCTACTTTCCCTAGGAAATCTGCAACATCAACTTTCAGCTTCTTCCAATTCATTTCCCACTCGTGGAGTCTTGCCTCCACGCAAGCATCAGTAAACTCTTCTGCCAACTCAGCTTTCTTAGCCATTAGTTCTTGAAAATAGGCTACGATTTGCGGAGATGAAACAGAGGATGATGAGTTGATGTTCGAGTAGCTTTCACCTGCAGCGTTTACTTCAGTGTCCATTAGAGCATCGCCCTTTGCCATTTGATGCTCTTTGATCGCGTGATGTTTGGCTCGTTCTACTTCTAATTGGCGTGTGAGAGAGCGGATTTGATCATGAAGCTCTGAGATTTGGACCTGAGTGTTTTCTTGATCGAGAAGTTCCTCCGAGAAGTAGTTTTGTTTGCATGTTATTTTGATGTTTTTTGCTCGGTTCGCGTAATGAAGGGTATTGTGTGTATCTTCGAAGTTAAGTTCTGACGGAGATACGTTCGCTATCATAATCGTAACACAATTCCCACTGAGAGAGTCTTTAAGGAGACGTGTCAGTTTAGAGTTTCGATATGGAATGTGAGCTTTCCCGTCTGCTAATGCGTTGATACAGTTTGACAATGCCAAAAGAGATTTATTGATGTTCGCACCTTCTCTCTGCCGAACTCCGTCGAAAGTGCTACTTATTCCTTTTTCAGAGCCAGCCAAATCCACCATGAAGAGCCGAGACGTAGAAGTACTCGCTTTGAAGGATTTAACTTCACTTCGCTGTCGAAGTACCACTGCGATTTGAAATACTGCGTGAGAACGAGAAGACTCGGAATTTAAATCCGTGGCGTGTTGGCTTCGAGCGTTGTTCCCCGTTTTAAGTAGTCTGAGGAGGTCTTCAGGGCCCCGAGGGTTGTGACAAGTCAAATCGGGAATGATAATTCCTTTCTTTCCATCCTCACGAATAGATAATTCCTTGTCTGGCTTCAGCAAGTCTTTGATGGTTTCATTGTATACTTCCAGGTACGAGACACATACGTCTGTTAGATAATTGTCTTTCATATACTCCAATCTTCTGTATAGTTCTTCTGCCATCAGTCCACAAATTCCTGGATTCCCAGAAGACCCCAACATAGTGTAGGTTTTCCCTGAACCCTAATGAAGGAGCACAGAAAGAGACCGAAGAGGTTCCTCTTCTTAACTAACAAAATGGAGAAGGCTGAGACGAGGACAAGAAAGAATCGCTACTCACTGTGGATCCATACGCAAAGACTGTACAGTTGTATCCGTCCAACACTTGGTCAATTAGCTTCTTGAGACTTGTGTTGAACATCTCCTGATTAGTACTCTCGGGACCGTAGACGTAATCAAAAGCAAAGGATAAATTTTTGTTCCTTCTTCGCTTTCCAAAGTCATTCGTTACGCATTGCTTCTTTCCTTTGTAGTAGAAATCCCCACTTTTCTCCTTCGGGTCGAATAAAAGGTCTGTACTTGTGGTTTTCCACACAACAGTTTTCGTTCCGTTTTCTTGTCTGTTCTTTGGTCGTATCCGGACTAGGACGTCAATATGACGAGATCCTATTGGAGAACAGCCGCTGTCTTCGGACACCAAAGAAGACACACTCGCAGATATACGACCACGCGGCTTATTCTTATTGCTGGAGGTAGCAACAGGATCAGAAGTTTGGTGATGGTGGTGGTGGTGAAGCTTTGAGGAGAAAGTAGAATTCCCATGTGGGTCATCGGATTTAGATTCCTTGGATATTACTCCGCGGATCGGCCTCACTTGAACACATCGTTTTGGAATGAAATCAAAAATATCTCGGATGTTAGCAGATGCTACCAATAAAAATAAGAGTTTTATTGCAGGGCAGTGTGGAAGGATTTAAGAGAGAGGAAATTATATGAGTTGGTAGATGTCTGCCATATAACTCATGTAAGCTTTGAAGACGATATGTTTCTGTGTGTTTATACGTACAATTCTCTGGATGAAGCCTCCTCCGAGTGTTTCTGGGTTGGTCTGAAGCTGCTTTTATCTTTGGAGTCCCACGACTTATCAACCTTTTCATCTTTTTGTTACTTAACAAGTTGGTACTCGAGTAGAATCCTCTTATCACTGTCTTGGAAGCTTTGCGTTTAGTTACCAGCGGGCAAGAGCCTGATGTTCTAAGTGCTTCTTCTGAAATCAAACGAAGGGATGAGTGAAAGTGAGAACAGAGAGAGATGATGCTTTCATTGAGATTACACAGTTTCACTCAAAGGAAATAATTCATTATTTGGTTTCACTTAGAAAGAGCTCACTTTTAATATGAAGACTTACGAGACATGAGTGAAGTACAGCTTACTTCTGAATTGTATTTTAAGGTACAAAACAAATGGTATTGTGTGGCTGTTGAAGAAAATGCGACAAAATAGGTCGGTCAGGCAATTTCAGGGTACAAAAGTAGTTCAGTCTCAACCATCAACTCAATCTACACGAACATGAGACACTCCAATGTCCAATCTCTCATACATTTTATCATGAACTCTCCTCAGTGTCGTAATAGTTAAATTACAACACCCCTGGAATGGAAATTTTAGTATCGCTAGCAACTGTACGAAGAAAGGGTCGGTATCATTTCAGTTTTCTCATTCCGCACTTACAAGTCTTGCCAAGAGTTGAATAAAATCTGCATGCATTTGATGCATGATATGAAAGTGTGGGTGTTGTGTTATTATTTATCATCAAGAACCATTAATTTATAGACTCCAGTGCACACAAGAATAGAACTAGAAGAGGATTTCGCCTAAAACTTGTAAATATTTGAAGAACAACGAGATGCTTGAGCTGTTTATAAAATTAGTTTATTTGAAGGGAAAGTTTACTTAAATATAGACAGTTGACAGTTTCTTTTAGTTTGAATTAGTCTGTCAGGAATTTTAATTACTTTATGAGGACACCAGTGGAGTAATAATAGAAGAAATGAGCTATAATTTACATGAGTTGGAAGTAGACGAAGTAGTGAAGAAAAGAGGGATGCCTTAAAGTTTATTACCGTGTGGGAGAAAAGAAGCCCCTTTTTACTGTTTACCATTTCCATCATAGGACCACACACCGGCATGACAATTCTTTTCTTTTATCGCGAGTTCAACTTTCCAGTGAAAGATGATAATTGTCGGCACCCATTATGTGTGAAAGTTTATTGAGTGGAGAAATTTATTGTTCAATTTTACAATCCAGCAGAGTCAGACGTCAGACCAAGGGGATGAGTGAGGAAATTGAGTTATCTCAAGTAGGCTGACTTTTAATGGCCATGAGGATCGACCAAGTCTTGTACTCTTCTTGCGTTTTCACAAACTCTGCCAAGTGGATAGTGTAACTACTGTAACTAAAGGAAGCAGAATTTTTTTAGGGCAGCAAGTTGCTGAAAGTTGTGAATTATTAAGACCTTTGAACAATAGTGTTCTTTGACGTTCCATTAATTTTGAGAGCGGATAGGTTGATAAACAACGAATGATGAGAATTAGTTGCTGTTTGATGTTCTGTTGTCCACAACTGGTTGGTTAAAGTTAAAAGGAAGGAGCCTAAAAGAAGATCTGAAAAGGGAACTAAGAAAACATGTCCCATGTGGATTGAAGTGAACTTCAATAGAAAGAACACTTTTGGTTTAGCAAAGAGTTTCTAGAAACTAAAACTTGCTCTGTAGATTAAAGTTAAAGTTTGTGAGTCAACGATGGACAGTCATTTCAGCTAAACTTAATTGTGGATAGAGTCAACTGAATGGAAAATAAATGGCAGAAGGGTTTGTAAGGAAAGGAGGTTAACTTGTAAAAACGAGAAAGCATCCATTCAGGACTTTTGGAAATGAAGGCATTAGAAACTTACTCTTTCAGTTTGTTACTTTCTTCCTCTCTCGTATCATTTCATTACTCAGATGAATGTCGCTCCGTATGTCCGTTCTTTGCTTTCCATTTACATTATTGCATCTAACGTCAAAGCTGACTCACAATCAGACTTCCTGGCCCTGGAAGAATGTAAAATAAATGAAAAAAACGTAACAGACGCTCGTGTCTTTTTAGTGCTATTACGGACTTACTTAGAAATACTTTCCGTGCCTCAAAAGGAAAGAGAAAAATTAAAGAATTTAGGACACGATGAATGAGTAAATGAGAGCAACGTGACATTGAGCAAATTAGAAGAAAAAGTGAACTGTAGTGAACAAAATAATAATATGCAGTAAAGGAAATGAGTCAAAGTGAGTAAATAAATGAATACTTCTTGGTATGTAAGCTCCAACTGTTCCACTTCTTTTAAGGACGAGATACTTTTGTTAAAAATCGCACACATATGATTATAGCGAAGGGAGGGACGTAAAAAGGGGTAAAGACGAGTTTATTTAGGCAGTAAAGGGAATCTGAAGCTAGAAAGTGCAATTAAAAGTTACGGGTGGAGAGAGCCGGAGTATACTTGAGGAAACGGAACAGTGTCTCACAGTTAGACAGATATCCTTGAGAATTCTGTATTTACGTGAAGAAAGTTTCAAGTGAAAGAAGTGCCAGGGCACACAGCAAATAAAAGTTTGTTCTGCGATTTTACTTTTTCATGTGGAAGGAAAAGTGTGTCTCCAAGTTGGACGCGTGGCTCCGGTTATTCTCGCATAGTACTTTGCTCTATTTACATTTCTCTTTTCAGTAATTTCCATCGTACTCATATCAGAGGAAGCCTTGCCTGCAACGACCTTGTATCTTGAAAGCTTGTTTGTACTTTACACGATTTAATATACAGAATTTTGTAGATCGTACGCAGAGAAAGAGAGAGAGAGAGATAGAGATTTGTTGGTTGTTTGCTTTCCCTTGTTTTCCCCACCTCCTCCTCAATGAAGTCACCAGACCAAAGCTAAGCTTAATTTGAGTCAATGCGTTAACCGCAATTGTTTTTGGGTGAGGCGTGAAAATCCTTTTGTCCTCAGAAAGACTAAAGACAAATGCTCAAGTCTGCAGAAATAAGACCGAATAATCCAATCTCATTCGCCAATCTCCTCCTGAATTACAAAAGGGACGGGGAAGGAGAGCCAAGACGGTGAAGTTGAGGTGGCCTCGTCGTCTCGCTCCATTCCTTTCTCCCTTCCCATCTTCTATCTGCTTTCTTCGTCAAGCTGTGTTGATTTATTCCTACCTTTTCCTAACAGATACGACTAAATGAGTGGATCCCTGCATGTCTCTGTGGTATGCATGCATACATGTCCCTACTGTCTGTGTTTACTTTTTAAGCGAGACGCTTATTTAATGTGGTTTTTGATGTGGTATTTTTCAGAATCTCTCTACGAAGTGGGATGTTGAAGGCTGTGAATTTTGAAATTGAGAAGTGAGAATTCTGCGAATTCATCACAGAGTTTGCAGATGAAGCCAGCAGCATGACAGCAACCAAACCAACCTCCGAGTATGTAAAAGCCCGTGTTATTCGCTTCCCGTTGGTTAGGTCTTGGAAAAGCAGAAAACTCTTTTTCGGTACTTGAAATTCGCTGTAAGAAAATATTCATCTTTTTGATAGTAAGTTCAGAAATGTTATTTTAACGTGAATTCGTGATGTGCATAAATATTTTTCCTCGGAAGAGCATAAGAAGGAGCCGTGTCGGCACACATCCACGAAGCTACTTTCCACCATGGAAAGTTGGTGTTCAAAAATGTTCAAACGTTCAAAGGAATGGAGAGAAAGTTGTGAGGAAGAGTGTTCTCGAACTTCTAGGTAGATTAATCTGAGAGGGGATGAGAGACTGCATGACATATGTCTGGAGAGGTTTGTCAAAAGAAACGGCTTCTTTAGAAGTGAAACTTGAAGAAAGTAAATAGAAAGATGCAGAGAATACGAGAGAGAGAGAGAGAGAGAGAGAGCTCAATTTCTACATGATAAACTAGCCAAATTCCTTTCCTTGAGGATGTTTGCGGAACCTCCAGCTCTCCCCAAAACGGATATCTTGTCAAGAAGCTTATCTACTGCAGCTGTCTCTGCGAATCGACTTTTCACATCAATATTGTCATAATCTCCCTACTGCTTCCACAGCTTCTTTCGGAATAAAAATACTTTCAGCTTGCAACTTGTTTGTAGTTTGTACATGCTCCTTATTTCATGCAAGTCAGATTTACACATGTTGCAAATTTTTTGGCAACACAGTAGTCACAATTATATTACAACTGGCATAAGACAGCAGACTGGCCATTCGGAGAAATTTCCTCAGACCCACTCGCCACTCTCAGATGCTATTGAAATATCCACATCGAATATCTCCCATTCGACCCCCGCAAGCGACCTACGTGAAGTAGCACTTCACCAACCAGATTTTTTCGTCTCTCAATTAGCCAACAATCAAGAACAGGGAGACATGGTCAAAGACGGGTGAGTGGAAAGCTGACTTCCAGCATCAGAAATTTTTTAAGAAGATTGTGTGCACTTTTGACCTTTGTATGCTTTTTTGTTGGCGTTGCACCTCCTTCTCATGTTTGCACAAGCTAACACAACTGCATGACACCTGAGGATGGCACAACGTGGCCGCGACGTGCGACAACTAATTGTGAAATCTGTAACTTGGAACCACACTTACGATGCTATAGAATTTCCCTAAGCAGTAATTCATTCCATGGAAGCTGGAAATCTGGAATATTCAATCAGTTGAGGATTAGGGCTAAGTAAGTTTTATCATCTGCAAAGATGTAAAGATGTAATGCACGAGAGAAGGAAGGTGTGGGTTCTGACGTTGTGAGTTTGCCGCTCCAGGAGAGAAAGCAAGTCGGATTCAGTTTCATCTTCAATATTAACAATGTCGGATCTTCTTGATCTTCATACTAATTATCAATCTGTCACCAGTACCTCCGTATTATGGAGAAAGTAGTCCTACTTGATCATGTGTACTTATTATAGACTTAACTACTTTCAAATGCTTTGAGCACAATAAATGCGCACAACATTGGTTTTACGCATCTCACCTCGATTCCATACACTCTAATTAAATTTAGGAGGTTCACAAAGTCTGAAATTATGTGCTAGCTAGTCAAATTAATAATGTACGATCAAGTGTAAAATCTTAATATTAGACGAGAGCGAGCTCAACATTTGTGGATACGAAGCTTTTAGAATGTGTGGCTGATTATTTTGGAGGCCGTATTGAAAGGCCATATTGAAATGGTGTATTACATACTGGCTTCTTATCAGAGGAAAGCAGAAGCATAATTATACTCGGAGTATGTAAGAGGATTAAAGAATACATATTGTGTAATGGCTAGAGAATAATGGTGTGTGTGGGCTTGTAATGAAATCAACAGCCAGAATTCAAAGAATGACAGTTTGTATACGCGAGGGAATAGTCGTGGCAGTTCATATCGCAGAGAAACATGAGCTGAAGTTCGGGTGAGATGCGATTCATATGCAGTGAAGGGTGTCGAAAAGAAATAAGATTTCTTGACTTCTGTAGAATTTTTAGAGATGCTGTTGGCAGTTGGTGGAAGTAAAGCTAGTTGGATATTACATCCCTATAGAGCTCTGTGCCTATATCCCTTTCAGAGTCTCCCAGTTGCGATGCAAGTGTTGAGTTGAATTATTAAATTGGTTTTTGGTTTCCCAACCCATTCCATCAAAGGAAGATGTTTTAAGGCTGAAGTCCCTACGTGTGTGTCTCTGTATTCCCAGGGTGAGGTCAACAAGGCTAAATAAAACTAGAGCGAATGTGTCAGCAGAAACAACACACATAAGTATGAATGGAGTCTCTTTTCTTGCCCAATTTTAGTTGCCTTCACTTCCGAGCCACAATGATAGATCTCTGAGATGGTCGACTGGAGGACAGCGAAACGAAAGATGCTGCTGAGACACTTTTCACAGAATTTAGAGACTTATGGCTATGGTGTAGTGGTTATTGTGAACACAGAATAGTCGTCTGCTTTATCTAAGCTTGGTGGATTTCATGTGTTGCATATGCTTTTTCGTGAGACGCAGAGGAATTTCACACACTCTCGACACACACTCGCATGATTTCACTCGCTCCGAAAGTTCGCAGCAAGAGGGTGGGTATCTTCACCCGTGAAATTGAGGGGCTTTTGAGATGCTCGAACATCAGACATAATGATGGAACACCACCATTTAATCATACTGGAATGCTTAGACTTCTATTGATCTCCTTTTAACAAGAAATCCATTCTTGTGGAATTGTGATACGCAGATGACGAGCTCGTATACGCTTTCAAAAAGCGTCTTGGTGAGTGTAAAGTAGTAAAAAACCCTCTGAAATGTAAAAAAAACTTTTAAATCTAGATGGAGATTTTTTAAAAAGAGCTACGTTTTAATTTAGAACTAAATAACTACCGACCTTACACTAACTACTGACTTTAAACTACTAATAAAATCAACGATGCTGTCATTGCTGTCTTGTCTTAATATACATAAAAATCTCAGATTTTTGTACAGTAGGTCGGGGAACGTACGTCTAAAGGGGAACCAAGCTAGAAATATTCCTATTTCGCCGTGTATAGATATAGAATATAGGAATAGGGGTAGGCTTTCAACTAAAACATTGGCAGGTGTCCGTATTCGGGCGAGTTCATCTTTCCTAAGTGGTCGATTCAACTCTTTTTTTCTTTTATTAGCGGATTAATATTATTCCCATCTTAATTATATCTTAATTTGCGGAGAATTTCTTATCCCAGAAGTCAAGTATAATAGCAGATGAATCCCCATAGAATGAAGTCCGAATTAATAACTTCAACCAATTCAGTCCCTGGAAGTTTTCTGCAAAATGAAAGAAGCACAATTCTTGGCTGTGATAATTTTACTGACACATGTCGTTGGGATACAATCCGTGTCTTACGAAGTTACGAAGAGGACACGACGCTTTTAAAAAACCAAAGCAAAGCCAAACTTACCAAAAAATTCTTTGCATAAGACATAACCTATAACTTAATTTTCATTGTCCAGTTATTCTCAAGTGAAAACTTGACCAACCATGGATGAAGGATGACCTCTTTCTCCTCAGATTCCTGAGAGGTACAACTGTATTTTTTCGACTTCACATTGCAATCTGCGTGTGGTTAATCTCCGCCAGGAATATTTGTTATCTATTTTTAGCAAAAAACTTTGACATCTCTAAGGCTGAATGATTCCTAAACTCGGTAGGTATTATAATAATTTATTTACATAATTTATCGTTAATTTGTCACTGGCCTCACTCACTGGTACTTTCATTTTGGCCTAATCTTATTAATTTATTTCACTTTGAATTTACATCTATTTTAGCATCTAAGTTGGAGGAGAGACAATTCCATGAACTCAATCCATGAGGAAGATTGGTCCGACATGAAAAAGGATTATCATTATGACCTCAGTGGTCGCGATAAGGAGGGACGTGTTCGTAAGTCTTCCATTAAATACTTACGCTTTTCTAATTAGGATTCATAGGATAGATAGGGCATTTGATTTATTTATCCGCGTGACTGGGTTAATTAAAATGATTTTGAGTGCTCGTGTGGGACTGTGGGGACTGGGATGTTCGGCAGGCAGTCGTTGCGTTGCTGTGAAGCTTCCTCGACTCCTAAGGTCCTAAGGTACAGTTTCAAGATGCGGGACGAAGCCAGAATGAGTCAGTGAGTTGGCCAACCTGGTATATGAAACACAGTTCGCGATGATCGTAATCCTATAAAACATCAACGCTGTACCCTGTACAACACATTAATCCAACCGGTGAGGAGAGCAAATATCTGGTTTGTATCTTCTTTTGAGGCAAGTAAGTGTTGAGGGTGTTGAGTAACCTGTGGAATTGTGATGGCTGAACAGGCATCCCTTACTACTTGTCCGCAGCGTCTGCCTACGAGACACACTTTTCGAATGTGGGAGACTACATTTACCTTGTGAACGGTAAGAAAGGATTACGTAGCTCGTAGTATTCTTAGGCCTAGTTGAAGCTATTCTCTAATGAAGAGATTGTTGTATCGAATGATTCTGGTTCTGGTCCTTGTTGAATAGCTCCCGGCTTGTTTGATACTGTGTTATCTCTGATGAGACTCCTTTTTAGTGAAGGTACATGAAACGCTCTGAAAGTTTATGGGAAGGATGCCAAAGTATGGAAGCCAATTGTTGATCAGCACATCGATCACTACCAGCTCCCTCAGAAATACGGAAGTACCCTCCCTGACACGCACTAATTTCTGAATAAATTAAATGATGTTATGTACTAAAAACTGTCACTTTATTCCGTTTGTTTCCACGACCTGTCTTTAAAAAAGTCTACATATGGAACATGCGTCTTTCTGTGTCACTTTAACAATAAAATACTCTCTTCATTTTCAAGGAGGTGTCTGCATAGTCTACAAGAGAAATCGTGACTTATCAACACAGTAAAATATGCGGATGCATCAATTTCGTGCTGTTCTGCTGTTAGTTGTGCTGAGTTGTGCAGAAAGCTCAAGTTTCTGACGAGAAAAGAAATGTTTGCTCTCCTCCTCCTTGACGAGTCAACTGGAGTCTTGAAACTTCTTTCCCCTTGAAACTTCTCCTAAGTAATAGACAAGGATATTCTCATCCAAGAGAGGATAGAATGCGAGTGAAAGGGAGCTTAATTAAGTCAAAAACGTTGATTTATAACTCCAAGCATTTCAGCTCTTTTGGGAAGCACACACAGTCTTATATTATTTTTTAATCAAGCTCCTCGCATTGAAAGAATTTCTCTCTCGTCACTTTGTTAAGACATACTCCTTGGCGTCCTTGGTCTTCCCGAGGAGGATTTCTAATTGTGCCTGTATCTTTCACTTCTTCTCTTCAACGCAAATCCGTCCTCCTTATCTCTAGGCTTAAATTTTAATTACTGAAATTGTTTCGGGGAAGACGTAAACGGGAAAATCTCATCGATTTTTTTGAAAATGGCACAGGTGAGTGTAGAGTTTCGTCACGAGGCTCCGACGTTACTACTTACAGCGTTTCATGCATTTGAATGGAGAGGAGAGATCAAAGAGCTCATTATTTTTCCTGTCTCAGTGACACATTACGTGTGCGAATTCAGTTTACACGGGTAAGGGAATGCAGCAGAATCGGAGCTCTTTACTTTTCTTTTCTCCCTGCCAAAAGACATGAAAGGCTTCAAATTGACTGAAAGAGCCGGTGTAAAATAATTTTTTTCAGTTTTTTTCGCAAGTCTGAATTAAATTAGTGGAGACTCTGCACAAAGTGAATTTCTACCTTTTGAAAGGAATAAAAGAAGTGGTGAAATGACGGGGAAAGAATTTTTGCCCATTATTGCCTTTTGTTCGAATTGTTCAGGTTTTAGGAAAGAGCTCTGCACATCTCACATCCACACGAAGTTCATTCATATTCATGTTTTAAAGTGAATTGGCACGGGAGTGGGTATGTCAATCCCATCACCACGGGCTTTATCCTCTTATAGTTTCAAGCCGCACGGCTCACAGAGTTGGTGGAACGGATGGAAATGTGGAAATCCTGAAAGAGTCGTGAGCTCATCAATTACTGGCTATGAGGGTAATTAGTGATGAAGTATGTCGTATGTGACACAGGAGAATTCGGAGGAATGAAGTAAATCTACATACCAATAAATGAGTATGAAAGGGAAGTTATCAACAGCCCTCGTGCACCACGTACGTTATAGTTGCTTTTATGCAGATAGAAGTGATGAGAAGGTTTGGGATTTTGGGAGTCCATATGTACATAACCTTTCGGGAAAATTGATTGTTTCCTGCATCTCTCACGCTGTCATTAATCTTAATCTTAACCGACGTGACTGCTTACATAAAATTGTTTGACTGAAGAATATCTTAACCTAACTGGCGGTCTTCTCCTCAACATGATGAAGAATATTCATAGTATGTTGTCCTGTCTGGATTGTAGTAATAAATCTTAAGTAACTGAACTTAAACACAGTAAAGATTGACGTGTCCATGCAAGAAGATATGCGTAATGATCCAACGAGGTAGAATAATACTTTGTCTGTGAACATACGATAAAGCAGAGTCCGTCGGGAGATTGGGAAATAAGGAACTGTATTCTGAAAATGTTCACACTCCACATCTCAGGCCACTTGAGGTGTTTATAATACTTGGATACAAATGTTTTTCTAAGAGAGGGATTTTCACTATTGACTATGTAACAGCGAGGTAAAAGTTTATAGAAAGCTGCTGTTGATCAGGATGGAAAACATCATTTGTAAAGAAGGAGGTTAAGAAGGTCTAAAAGCGGAGTGAATTAAATTGATTCCATTTACAGAGACTTGACAGATGTCCCAGCAGCCGAGTTGTCGTTGGGAAAGAGTTGAAAAGTTTCAGCCTACACTCTACGGGCTACACGTTCGATTCTAAATCGAAGTGTGTTTCCTTCTGTATTCTAAAAGAGATTTCTGAAAATGCCACGCAGTAGAGACATCGCTTATTCAAGTCCTTGAAGCATTCTTTGCAATAGGAAAACTTGCACTTCGAACATGTCACAACTACTCCGCTCCCCATGCAAACGATGCACCGTCTTGTTGCTTTCTCCAGTTGGACAAGAACTCGTCTTCTACATGACTTTGGTACACAACGTACCATCCATACGAGGGTAGTTTGAGGCACCTGCGAAACCAGCAACACACAGATTTAAAGCATCACAAGATATACGTTCAATTGAATTCGGATCATGGGTTGGATTTAAAACACAGGACAATGCAAATGCAGCATAAACATTAATTCCAGTTCAGTTCGGAAGGGAAATTTGGATTATGAGAATAACGACACGCTGCATTAGTGAGTACAAACTATAATACACTTCTGCTGCCTGTTGTCTGTGTGGAATGTTGAATATCTTTGCGAAATTGCGAATAGAAGAATAGGAATGAAGAATATGAGCTGTGAGTATGAATGTGACCTCTGAGGAAGAATCGGATGATTTCCTCCGAAGGAAATTACTCAGTTGAAAGATGGAACTCAGTCTATACTGTCAACACACTGTGTATGCCGTATGCATGTGAGTAGTTGCCATAATTCAAATGCCAAATGAATAAAACATGCCTCATTTTATTCTGTGCATTCGTCTTCTAAAGAGGATTATTGGAGCTCGGTGAATATTCCTCTTAGTATGTAAATACATGAGAGAATAGAGAAAGAGATTGCATGAGCGGAAATGATTTGCAAATAAGGTCTTTTGTATATTGATTCTAGACTGAAGCAGCAGCTGGTGTAAGCAAGCAGGGAGGTGTAATTTGGAAGGAGATTCGATTCTTGGTTGGTGATGCTGACTAAAGAAAGAAGAATATGATGACAAGAAGGTTGAATGTGAAATAGGAATGTCTTGAGGACAAATTGAGCAAATATTAGTCCATGGAGAAAAGCAAGTGACTGGAGAAAGCAAGCCAGAGCTACAATACACTATATATAATGCACCATCTTGTGCACTTGTGTGCTTAGCATTGTAGGAAATAGAATGAAAGTGCAGGGAGTCATAAGTAAAGTGCATTTAGTTTGATGGGAAAGGGACCACATGGAAAAGAACTTACAAACATCGTCCGTGTTCTGAACTTGTCCGCATTGTCCAAGGCACGCTGCTTCAAGTGGCTCATTTTGCTTTTCCTCTTCTTCAGCGTTTCATTGTACAGCCAAATTGTTCTCAATTTAGATCTCTGCAACGAACAGAACCATTGTGAGACAAATTGGGCGGACTCACTCGAGGAGAAATCACGACATAAAAAGTCTTATGACGTGGACACACACACATAAAGACATCATCAACTAGTAAGAAAGGGTGATGATGACGACCATGCTATGATTATGATAATGATCGTCATCACATCACATCACGCTGCCTCTGGAAAGCTTATTCAGCCTTGTCTAGCGTGGAGGTCAGTTAAGAAGAATGTTAGACGTTCATTCACACAGCCACAAATGCGAAGAGAAACTTGTCTAGCTTAGCAAAATTTTAGTTGTGAAGATTTCTTGGAATGTTGAACGAACGTTAGGCGTGAATGAGAGTAATAATTTACGCGTTTAGAAAGGAAATTACTTTGGGGTAGAAGTAGTTGGCGATACAATGGCGGAATCGAATACAATGGGCCTCGAAGTAGGAGTTGATGAGGAGGATGGAGAACAGAAGCACCACTCGTTGATAATATCCCTTTGGAGTCACTTTGGGAAGGGGAAGGCAAGCTGACACGAGAACATGGAAAGTATCAAAAATATTAAAACCTGCAGGGAAAGTGTATAACGTTCGTAGTGTAGTAAGTAGTAGTGAATAGCATGGAGAAAGTAGAGAAATCAAGGGAGATAATAATAATGGGTATGGCTCGAGTTCAAGAAATCTGTGGAGCAGTTCTCTAGAAAGGCAATCACTAAAGAGAGACCAATTGTCTTGGTCTCCATTGTCTCTCAAGTATTACACACTCAGCGTCTATTCGTCATCATCCTATGTACAGAGGAATAATGGGCACAGGGTATATTTCTTCCCTCGTACTCATATGTGACAACACATATGCATTACTCATTTGGCGAGAGAAAGCTCAAGATTTTTAAAAGCCTGTTCTTCTTGAGAACTGCTGAGCCAGGTTTCTTTAGAAGCAAGTTGGTGTGTTTCATGGGACTTACGTTGGGTGAAGTGTGAGATATCGATCTTTTTATTGACACTGAAGTCTTTGATGACGAAACGAAGAAGTTGGGCGAGAAGTCCAGAACCTTTAACTTGGATTGCCAGCACATGTTGACCTTCTTGGTGAATGTTCATGTCCGCATGGCTTTGGACAAGGTGGAGGAGTTGAGTAAAGATGAAATCAAAGCCAAAAATCGTTGAGATCAAAGCAGCCTGGACGAGGAGAGCAAACAAGTGATCTCCAAACTTTTTCCATTCGTGGGTAGTCAGGTTAAATCTGTTCAGCCTGGAGAAATTAGATTTCTCGAAGCTTTTCAACGGGTGTAAGTAGCTCTTGTCAGCCGCCCGACGACGGCCATCAATTCTCCAGAAGTACCCATTCGTATACATGTTGTCGTGAGAGAGAGACGAGAAATACTTCCCGTGGTAGCCCAGAGCTCTGTACCAAATAGGAAATCCTTATTTATTTATTTCTGTGCTAAATGTTTCAATTTAAACTCTCGGAAAGGGACTAACTTTTCATCTAATCTCATTCACCCAAACTCCCTCAAATAGATAAGAAGTAAGGAGACATTGATTAAGTCACAATGATACAATTCATGCTTTCAGGAAATTACTTTGGACTTTACACTTAACACTTCGTATTCTGCTGCGAGACTTATTTAAAGTTTATAGGAATTTGCACAGAATGAAATGGAGTTTGATTGAAAAGGGAATTGGTTAATGAGATGAAACAGGATGAGTAGTTAGGTTGAGTAGAGAAAGTCCAATTTACCCGAAGAGGACAAGCAGATAGGAAAGTGCTAGACCGCGCTTAATGAGGGTTAAGTACCACTCAACGTACTTTCTCCCTTCCATGTAAACCTCCACCACATCTTCCTTCGCTCCTCTCAGTCTGTCCAAGTTAATCTATTATTCAGTTACAAGTAACATTCTCAAACTAGAAACTCTGGAAGTAGAGACTCGCTGATTTCCCGTACTGCACAAGTAACACTCGCAGTGTATTGCAGAATTGGAGTTTAATGAATATTTTAAAACTTATTTGTAAATTACCATTTGGGAAAGTCCTTCGTAATTCACTTTCACTCGGAAACTGTTGGCGAAATCATCGATTCCTTGTTTTGCGAGGGCGTACGAGTCTCCGAAACCGGGAGGAACGATGTCATTCATGTCGCATATTTTGTTTTGGGAGAATTCTATTTCACAGTGAAAATAAAGAGAAAGACAATAAGAAAAAGGAGAGGAAAAGGGATAAAAACTGAGATGGTGTCACATATCCCCTGTTGGGCCATTTCCACAAGATTAAGGAGAGCATTACTCTCATTTCATCCACAAAAAAGTGATATCATGTTTCGTTTCTCAAAAATACTTGGAGCGAAAGGAAAAATAAAGTAGACTTACGACTGAGAATGTCGCATATGAAGTGCAACTTCATAGGCCAGCAGAGCGCCCAAGCCAAAGCGGATGTCACAGTCTCACTGCACTCATCATATTTATTTTGGAACAGTTCCACGCATTTTGATGTTCCCTTCGAAAAAACTTCTGCACTCAAGAAATGTTCAGAGTTGACAGGAGTTTAAGGATAAGAAACACAAACAGAATGTTTTAGTGTTGAAGGGTTCACCTCACAAGAGATGAGAAATACTTTTTCAACTTTGTTTCCTCAGTGTTTGATCAACCTACCTTCACAGCGATAAGCCAACTTTTTCTTGTATGACTTTTCAATTTTCTCCTTCTTTTGGTCCGTGACGGAGGCTCCATACTGAGTCTCTACTTCTTGCGAACGTTTCACCGAACCCTTTTAATTACAAGAGGGGAAAAAGGTATCAACTAACAGACATCAACTTTGCGAGGCTCTGTGGGTTCATTTCATTCAATTTGCGCGTTCCAGAATGTTGGGATCTATTAGATTGAACCAATTGGTTTTAACCAGAATTCTTCAGCAGAAGAAGAAGAAGTTTGGGCAAATGTTTAACTTTTAAGTAACAGAGGCAGAGAGCAAACTAGCAAAGCTGCAAACCTGAGTCAGACTCAAAGTTACATCCAACAATTTATATCGCCTGCGCCATTTTGGAGCTACCCTTGTCAATTTAAAAGGATGGATTTTCATTAAAAAGTATAAAATTCTACGGCACGGAAAAAAGGTACAAACTGAAATGACGCAGATTTTGCGGAGGCATTTTAAATTAAAGGGAAGTTCTATGAATATATGGTTAGAGAAGAATCGGAGAAGTTTAATGTGAACTAGAGGCTCCCTACGTGCCTTTTGACTTTGGACACTTGAAAGGCTTGGAGCCAGGATTTGTGGAAATGTAGTCAGAATTAAGTTTGTTTCGGACAAGTTTTGCTAAATCTGAGGTGAGGAAGCTCAGTAGCTGAGAGAGGAATTTAATTTATTAAGGAAGAGATTGCCGTGTAAGATTTCTGCTAGGGAGTAAGAAGTAATCATCGCAAGTATATAGAGATGAGCAGGAAGGGAACACACACTCTATCACCGTGTTATTAACCAGACGACCTGCAAACTGCGAACTATGCGTTCATAGAATCCGGCTGAAGTCACTAAAGTCAAGAGACTAAACGAGTAGGTACTTATTAAGATGAAATTAAGGCAATTAAGATCGCTGATTACAACTTTCTACTTTTCTATCTCAGTTTCAATTAGCAGTTACGCGACAACTGTCATCCCCTTCCAGCTATGAATCTCTACTTACAACTTATTGCGAAATCTTCCTTAAGTATAGCCGAAGTTGCTTATGTAAACTGCGATACTTCTGACTTACACAAGCCTGACAAGGAAAACACAGAGAACTATCTTCCTGTGCTTTAATTACATTAACAAATCTATCTTTTGTTTGTATCTTAACTTACTGAAATTGTTTTAATTCTTAAAAGCATATCAGTTATATTACGTAATTTCCTAGCTTTATGTATGCTACTATTATGGATCACTGCTCATTGCATTTCGTTTCGATATCGCTGCTTACCAACTTCCTGTCTACCTCGTCATTCTCTTGTTTTAATTCTTTTGTCTCAGCATCCCCTTCTATTTCTGTTTCAATCGGATTCATTAGTTCTTTGAGTGCAGATGCATTTAAAGAGGAATTGCTGCTCTCTGTTCGCTGTGAAAGGATACATCACAAAGGGATTAAATAACTGCTTCATTAATGAGTAAAAATAATGAATGATTATGTGTGCTTTACTTTGATCTCGTAAATAATATGCTGGATAGGAGCAAGAACGAGATCTTTGCCAGCAATTAAAATTTCCATCAGCATATCCTTAATGCACCCGAGAAATCGCAGAGTTTCTTCTCCATTGTCTCCAATGTTTCTCACAGGACCAGCCAGCATTAAAATCATAATTGTCGCTTGAATTGATCGCCTGCCAGACGTGGTTGCGAATTCTGGGAGCGTGAGAATTGTGATACATCTAATCTGACTCAGGAAAATGCGAAAAGTTAGTTGAGAGAGTTGCGACTGAGACAGACACAACTACAGGCTGTTGTACTTGACTTATATTAATGTGCCAAGAGCATAACAATGACAATGGACATTAATTATGGGGTGGAAGGTGGAACAGAAGAACCGAGTTATGTTTAGGGAATTCAGCATACATAATCAAGTGGTAAAGCGAGCATACCTGTCTGGAAAAGGCGAAGCCAATGGAGAGGAAGGAAGCTGAGCTGAGAAACATGAGGACTTTGTAAGAGTCTTCAAAATCTGTCTCACTTATTACGAATTCATAGAAGAAGAGGCTGCATAAAAGTCCTCCGATGAAGCCACCAATTGCCAACCATAATTTCCTCCCAAATCTACTTATTTGTTTGAGGAGCCCCATTTATTTTAATTTGAATTCTCTTTGGGAACTCCTCTATCATCTTCATAATGATCACCAAACACTACTAGAAGAACAGAGCAAGTGTGTAGCATAGTTTCCAAGATGAAGAGTGTTCCCCAGTTCCCCCAGGGTTTTCTCGTTTCCTAGAACCTTTAGAAACCATACATTGTGTTTTGCAGCTACATAAGCTAGTTTCCTTTTTTAGTAAGGACACGGCATGACAACGTCATTATCAGCAGGAAATTAAAATGAATAAAAATAGCACATCATCTTGCAAAGAAAAAGTCTGTAGATGAGATTGTCAGGGAATTGAGGTATTGAGGAGATCCTCGAAAGTCGTAAGGTGACGGAGTGGCTGTAATGTTAGGGAATTTGAATCCATCTAACTGAAGTGCATTATTATCTTACGCATGCAAGGCACTTGTCATTAGTACAACTTACATTTCTTTGCTGCACAGAACTTTATCTTTGACAGTAAAAGTATTAAATAAAAGTAATGAGGCTTGATCTATCGCATGAATGTATTACAAGAATGTCGGTCGTTTTTACAGTTCTTAAATGTCTTCTTGGCTGAGGAAAAACGAAAGCACTGCAAATTAAATTTAAGATAAAATTACCATTACTTGAGTTTATTATCATAAGACTATAATTTAGTGAAAGCCGTGTTAAATAGAAGTTCATTTGTAATGTGAGGTGCTTCCTGGGAGTATTTGATTTCTAACTGAGAGTGTTAAGACAATAATGTAGAAATGAACGTGGAGAGTTGAGAGTGACGATAATGGTGAGAATCTTGCATGAATGACATTGATTGAAAGTTTGTTGGTAGGCTGGTGGTTGGCTTTGGGCTGTTGGGAGAATTTTAGTGGTCTGGAGGAAATGAATTAACCTCACATGAAATATTGGAGAGGTGAAGTAAATGAGCCTTTAAAATATAATTAAATTTCGTAAGAGCGAGACAGAGAGGCTCAAGTTAGCTAGTAGAGTTGGGTATACTTTGATTTGAAGTGTACAGTGCATTCGCTTAGGCGAGTAATTGAGTGAGAGATCAATTAAATCAGAACAATTAGCCAGACACAAAGAATTGAAAGGTTACCACCCATGATAGTTTGTTGTTTCCTCTGATAACAACACTGGGATTAATGACTTCAATTAAGCTCGTTTTTATTGTTAAGAAACATTTTGCTTAAACGATGAAGGAGAAGGAGTACAATTACTGTATTCTTGCATTTTTATTGTGATAGCGTAGCACATCCGGTTTCCTTTATTTGTGCAGGTGCATCATAAAAATAGCACTGAGATTGTGGCAATCGAGTAGAACTTTCGCTTTCTGCCATCGATTTTTTCGATTTGCTTTGCGATGCTATACATACAACTTATTGTTCCCTAAATAGAGTTACTGCATAAAAGGACTCCTCCTTAAATGAATGAATGATGCGACAATAATCTTTCGTAATTTTTGAATTCAGTTGGACTCTACTTACTGTAATAGTTCCTTTATCTGGCAAACCTTTTTGCTAGCTTTTTGTTTGTTAACGCTAAGATCTACAAGGTGTATCACATCACTCTAGCGTTTTTTGATTTGACAAGTAATAAAATATTATTATTATTTTTATTGTATAAAAAACTCCACGCAATTTTAAAGTGGAATGGCTAAGGATAATTTAAAATTTAAACATTAAGTGGGTGTTAGCATGATAAAATTACAACATAGTATATTTCGTATTAGAGAGATGGAAAGCATGATTAGTTATAATTCAACTACAGGAAATGATGAATGGATGAAATCAAGAAGAATCTAAAAGATCTTCACGAGATTCCCAGTGGTTTCTTCTAATCACAACATGCGTTTACTTGCACATTCTACGAAGCCTTGGCTGATGGTGCACCTTCAATATTTAGTTGAAGTTTTTTTCCTAAGTCTCGTACCTCTTTAAATGCATGAAAATCTCTTGATATCACCATTTTTTTAACCACATGCAGGACCGATAAAAAATATGATCTAGTTTCAGATTGCACACAGAGAGCCCCTACTACGAGTAAACAAGCAGAGGAGACCACAAATAAGATGTGAATGTTAGTTGGAAGCGTGAGGGATAATTGTCTCTCGAGGAGATTAAATCATTTGTCTCCTAATGACTCCTTGTTACATTACCAAAGACTTTACATTTCTTTCGCTGCGAATGAATCTCTGAATGAGTTCGATTTCCTTGCTCAGTGGTGGTTGTTGTGAATCCATGACTAATGTGAGAACTAGTGTAGCAGTAGCATCAACAAGAAAGAGTGTTTCACTTTTTTCTGCAGTCAAAGCCACACTAAGTCAGCCACAACTTATTACGTGAGCAAGTTAGCCGATTGTATTCGCTTTTACTTTCTTGACTTGCCATTTTGCCACTACAGAGTTTGTATTGTTTCGCCTGAGCATTTTAGAATCGCAGCTTCCCACTGGGGCCACGTACGTTAATGTTTAACAATTGCACAGTTTGTATCAGTGGCACACTGGTCTGTGTAATGTCTTTGAGACAGATTCCTTCGTATCCTTCCTTTGTTCATCCCCTCACGTTCTTGAGTCTTGACTTGAAATTCTGCACAATAAATAAGTGCTGAACCTTAGGGACTCTCAGTTGAATGTTGAACTAACGACAACCTCAAGACTCAAGACTGACTTGGTGATTACTGATGATACTGACTCAAGAGAAATTTCAGCTTGACTGCCGTTTCATTTTGAGCTGCAGTATTGTTGTGTTTGCTGAATTGGCAGGAGACTTCGAGATTAGATAACTTGTAACAATTTATTGCGTTGCCTAAAATCCTAAATCTATGGGATTTTTACACAAAAGAGAACTCGAAGAATGAAAGACATCAACATTGCACCAGTGACATTTCTTCAGTCAACATTATTCCTGGGGGACTTTGCAAAATGAGACACAATCTTTCCGTCGCAGCGAGAGTGCTTCAGGATTTTACTATTCTTTTTACACTTTATTGTGGCGTAGACTTGTAAATGGTCATTAATGACTATGTGACATGTTGTGTTGTGTCTTGTGCTA
>JAQGAD010000286.1:0-49548 GCA_034696625.1 Isotomurus palustris | reverse complement strand
GGCTTCGAATCCGCTGCCCTCGAGGGCTTCGGATTTGAAGCCCTGGGCATCGAAAACACTATGAAACTCCCCAACTGACCATGCAGCAGAAAGCCAGATAATTAGTCTGAAGTCAAAGCCAAACTTACATTCCAAGTTTTTCACCCTCTCATTTAACTTCAAACTGTTTCGAAGTACCCTTTTAATGTTCACTAGATTAAGGTTTGCTAATATTGCATTCAACTCAACATATTTCTTCCTATTTCCAGCTACCGTTGGATTAATCGTTATTCCAATTGGATCGATAGGTTTATTCTTGAGTATTGAATGTGCAAGTAAACTTCCTTTGAGTTTGTACGTATTTTGTCCAATTATAGATTTTATGGTGCTGGTGACTTGTTTCATTTTATTTCCGGAATTAGCAGATGTATTTGAAAAGTCTAAAAAATACCTAATGCTGCTCAAGTACATTTCCCGTAGTAGAGAAGGTCGACAAATAGTTAGCAGTCTACCACCTTTAAATATTACACTAGGACCTTTTGGTTACTTCAAAAAGTCGACGAAATGCCTGATACTTCACACTATGGTTTCGTATGCAACGACTCTGATTCTCTCATATGACATAAAATTAACTAACAATTAAAACAGCATATCGAAATATTTATTTGTTTGGAACTATTTTCAACTATATAGTTTTCGTTAGTTTTATAATAACAGGGCATTCAAATTGTATTCAAATTTTTAATCTTCCGGATCTTCGAATAAGAAAGATGGAATCACTAATCAGTCCCCTAATTTAATTTACTGGACTCATTAACACGATTTTTAAGACCCATGAGAAATGCATACCAACCTGCATATCATGTAATTTAAGATCGTTCAAAAATCACAATTTGCTTCGAGGTATGCCGCTGATCACTGATCTCTGAATAACTCCTGTACAAATTTTGTATTAAACTTGATATTAAAGTAAAAGCTTGGCACATTAATCAAATACAAACATATATTTTTATTGTCCGAAGTCTTATAATAATAAATTCAGTTTAAACTTTACAATTTGTTATCCGTTTCCTCCTACTTCAGCACAGCAAGTAATAACAAAATATAATCTGATTCTCCCAATGATTCTCCCAAAGAATTTTGACGCGCTTGGATTCATAGTTGACTGCAAATTACTATGCACGCAGTTAACAGTTACAGAATGCATCATAAATCACAAAATCACAATAGAGGTTTGCAAGTATTATTCTCCTGACAAGTATCATCTGATATAGGGATACTAATCGATTCTTCATTTTTAGCAGTGGATCCATATTGCATTAGACTCATTCCATCCGCAGTGTCACTTATTCTGATCGTTTCTTTTTCTGGAGTAGAAGGAGAGACTGCGTTGTTAGAATGCAGACTAATTTTCTTTAGATAATGAGGCAAGTCTTGTAAACTTGAAATGCACACGACTTCACTTAGTCCACCTAATTTCAACACATCTATCCACGAATCATCGCAGTCCACAAATACTAAACTTCTATTATCCTTCTTAAGAGTCTTTACAAGTGAAGAAAGCGCTATCACAACGGAATAATCATAGGTAGTCCATTTCTCGAAACTGATTACTATAACACAAATATCTGGATACTTTTGAGCAAGTTTCATCACACTTGTTCGGATGTGGTCTACACTCGGAAAAGATAACCCAGCTGCAGGTTTTGCGTACAAATATTCGCAGCATGTCACTGGCTCTGTCACAAATTCCGGGTGAAAGTTTGGTTTCAAGGTTTTCATTAAAAGAACCAGTAAACTGAGAGCAACTCCTATGAGAATTCCGAACTCCATTCCAATAAAAATGGAACAAAAGAATGTGACAAGGCAAGCAACAAAATCCATACCTGTCGAGAAACAAAGAGTTGAACAAATAATTACAACTTGTTCCAGTTTGCCAATAACACATTTCCAGCTCAACTTACGGCAGATTCTCCACATTGTCGGCAAAGCTTCGTATTCAATCATGAACATAACGGCTGATATTATGACAGCTGCGAGGCTTGCTTTTGGAATGAAATAGAAGGACGGGGTGAGAAATCCCAATGACAGGAGCACCAATATTCCTTTGAGAATTAAGTCAAACTCACTTTAATCACCTGCTGAGGATTATAATTCTCATCATGACATAGTTAAGTGACATAAGCTAACCAGTGAAAAGTCCTCCCATGGGACTCTGAACTCCACTGGCTTCATTAACAGCAGATCGAGAGAAGGACCCTGAGATTGGAATGGAAGAGAAGAAGGATCCCACAGTGTTGGCAAGTCCGAGTGCCAACATCTCTTGAGTTGCATCTACACTCTGTCCACTTCCAAAAGCTTTCGAAATAGCGACATTTTGAAGGACAGCTATCAACGCGATTATCAGAGGACCTGCTCCAATTACAGACCATGTCCCAGAGAAAGTTAAATCCTCGTCAGTTGTTGAATTAGCTGGAAGGAAGAAGTTTGGAGGGCCTATGGGCGGAAAACCTCCACGAACTTCGCCAGTTTGTTTGAACGGGGGGTTTGTCCAGCTGTACGAAATGACTGTGGTTATCAACACAATCAGAATATTCCTGGAAACTGAAATCAGCCAACACGTTCGTTTCATGGCTATTCCTCGTGGAGTCTTTGGGGGATCATAGTCTTTGAGTTTCTGTTGAGAAAAATATCACCTAATAATCTTACTAATATCTTAATAAACAAGTTAGTTTATCTTGTTTGGGGTGAAATGACGCAAATAAGTCAAACTTACTCTCAAAAGCAGCAGAGCTATGAAAGACAACCCTCCCATGAGACAATCTCCAAAGCTAATTGTTCCTATATTCATGAATATTGACTTCCAGTACCCCACAAATCCACTTCCCTTAGGACCGGACAATCCCAAGAAGCTTTTTATCTGCGAACTTATGATTGTAGTAGCTGCTCCAGCAGTAAATCCAATTACAACAGGTTCCGGGATAAAGCTAACCACCCATCCTTAAATCAACATTAAACAATAATGACTTCAATTTTAAGTTAAATTAAAGAAGCAAGAGGCCAATGAAGTCTCGTCAATGAAAGACCGAGGTTCAAGTATACCTAATTGAAGCATGGCCATCAAAAGCTCAAAAATTCCACTATAAAATCCAGTAAGAATTGCACAAGATGGGAAGTCACTTCCACAAGTTTCATAGGTTAGCAGTCCCATAACTGCAGTTGGTCCTTGAAGATAAATCACAAGGCTGTCAAATAACTTGCACACGAATGCACTTAATGTTTGATGACTGAGCTAATATTGTCACTGCGCTTCGTATTTAACAGAACTTAAATATTTACCTATTGTGACTTGTTTGCATGAACCAAAAATGACATAAAGAATGCATCCCACGTATGAACTGTACAATCCAAACTGCAGCAAGTAATTATCATGCAATAATACAAGTAAGTTAAATTGTCTTAGATTTTGTACTTGATCAAATACAATGAAAGAATGGGAAAGTCTCACCTCAGGAGTAAGTCCAGCAATACTGGCATACGCCATAGATTGCGGAACAACTGTCAAACCCACAGTGACTCCGGAAATTAGATCCGCGACGAGCATACTTTTCTTGTAATTTGGAAGCCATTTGATTATGGGAAACCTTTTTTTCACTTGGTACCTTGCTTTTTCCATGCAAGTTGCAGGAGAATCTACCAAACGCCGGTTGGAATTGTTGGAATTCATTATTTTGACGATATTCAACACAGTCTTGTGGTTAGATTATATGGCAATGGCAAGCATTTAAACGAGTGGCTAAGTGATAAATAATTATCTCATGCAATGAGAGGAAGCCTCGTTGCAATTTTCAGTATTAAAGCAACTGAAGTGCAGAGAAAGAGCTCACAAAATCAACTGAACATGTAGAGTGATTACGATTCGTATATATACAAGACTTCCTATCGACTCGCAAGTTCCATCACTGCTGCTTCTACGAGACAAGCTATTTCGCTATTTGTACATCTTTGCCTAATATGCTACTGATGATGGTTTGCTCACGAAAGAACATTTTAGCTTCCAGGGTAAATTACTCAAGTCAATGGACATCTTATTATGGAAATGGATTTGCATTAGGTTCTTTAACATGGAAGTAAAGATTAAAAGTTCATCTTGTCGTGAATGACAATAGACGTGGAAAAGGGTGATGATAATTCAATTTTCCTTGCATTTCGCTTGGATTGACAGGTTGAGAACAAGTGTTAAGAATAATATTATTATTTATGCTTCACTCTTTCATTCCTTGCTTATCATTATCCACGAACGACTACGTGTCAAGCTGAAGATATCTGTAGTCTGCAGTTTGTAGCCGTTTATGTACCTTCACTCGTCATTTCATCAGTGTCATCAGCATCGTGTGTACGTGATAGAACTGTTGACATGTAGTGTTAAAGAAGAAGAAAAACAATTTGCTTGTGGCAGATGAGGACAATAAATATCTCGACAGCTTCGTAGATGCAAAGCTAAACAAAAACAAATCAATTCGATTTGCCTCAGCTAAGTACATCCATTTGGTTAAAAGTTAAAAGGTGATACTGGGTCGGAAGGTGGTATTATGATATTATGATAATAAATGACGGTATTTAACAAAACAAGTGAAAATCAGTTTCTTTTGCCGGCCATAAAATAAAAATCATGAAATAGATTAGGTATGATATTACGAAATGATTACACGTGGGATCAGATGATGTTATTGCTGGGATTTCTTTTTATCTGCCGGGGCAGTCAATATCACTATTCAATATCGGGAATTTAGTTCATACGAAACACCTCATTTTTGCAGGATTAATGTCTTTAATTCTTAAAACATTGGGGCAAGTGATAAGAATCACATTTAGGCTAGAAGGTTCATACTGATGTTTGATTTGTAGATCTAATTTGCTAAATTATGTCATAAAATTTTCCTTCAGTGGAGTCGGCAGAGTTCACAAAGATAAATATTGCATAATAATTACCATGAAGCTATGGATGGATGGATCTATACTTTCATTTCTTCACATTACATTTCGACGACACGACTGTAATTTTTTTACTCATTTTTAGCTGCCAAAACTCCGAAAATTTTAGATATGGTATGTTATTCAGGAACAGAAAGTGACAGAGAATCAAAAAATAACAAAAAGTAAAGTGATTTATTTTCTTCAATAATTCTAGTTTGTGCAATTCAAAAATGTATTGCTACTAAATAAGCTACAGCAAAGAGATAAATAAGCTTCAAACGAATGTTGTAACCTTGTGAAGGAGACGAAGGAGACTCGGACTTGCAGATATTTTCCAAACTACATGGTCGATGCGATTTCGACGGACCAAGGCACATGTGAATATTTTCCGGCATAATAATCTCGTTTATTGTACATCGCATGTCAGAAGTCAGAAACTACGAGCTCCATCCATGAGATTTACATCATGCATCATTTCTTCAAAAAATGCATTCACGGGTTCTCAAATAGGTTGGAAACTGGAGTAATATTTCTTCTTGGATCAACAGCTTTCAGCTTTCCAATTCTATCACTCCCATGACTCGCTTCTCTTGGCGTAATATCTGTTGAAAATAACATTTTCATGTTGTACGATGAACAAAAATAGTGACTTACTTTGACTATATTGAACTGTTGCTTTCTCTACCTGATTTCAACTTCCGAGTCGGAACAGGTCCGACGAAGGTCTGACTAGAATACTAAAGACTAAATAACTTGGACTGCGACACACAACCTGGAGCTTCATGCTTCATATTATATAAGGCCTTTAAATTTTAATTCCATCATGATGAAAGCTTTAATGCTTTGATCTTCCATTGAATCCAATTCCTTCAAGACTTTCTCTCTGCTCATTAAAGGGTCGGAGTATTTTTTAGATAACTTTTCCACATAATCAATCCACACACAGTTTGGACATCCTGATCGACAACAAGTTGTGGGTGGGAACAGGTCTTCTTCTTCTTCGACCGTTGGTAACGCTTGTGGAGGTTCAAAGAACGGTCTATCGGGATTTCCAAGGCCTTTGTTCACCTTTGATCCATACGCTTCGTCTTGTGTAAAAAATGGATCTTCTTTTGGATTGTACTCGCTTACACTTAGTGGCACTTCCTCGTTAGGAAAGTTAGGGTCATCTTTGTCTCCAGCACTATCGCTTAGACATCTGATATTAAGTTTCTGAAGATTCTGAGGCTCGAACAGACTCGCTAAAGTGCATAATGACTGGTGCTTTAAAGAAGTAAAAGGGACTCTACAGGCTGCACAACTTTTATCACATTCACAAGAACCGATCCTAAATGACTGTCGGAGTAACCCTGAGATTAAAATTATGCGTCTTGACATAAGTTGGCAGACTTCAACACAATACTTAGCAGTGGTATAGACGTCACAGGATAATCTTTGGCTACGATGGCTTGAAAGACTAGAGAAAGTGGCAGGACAGACAGAATTCAATCTGCCCCTTCTGACCTGACAGGTAAGTATGGCACACAGTTTCCGTAGCGTTCTTTCCAAAGTTAAGAATCGCCACTCAGCCCACTCAACCTGTGATCCCACTAAAAATTACCATACTGAGCTAAATGCTATTTCTTTTCCATCGTATCTAAATATTTCCTCAAACTTTCACTTATATCAATCTTAAAATCTTTTACTCAACTCTAAGGAGAAACATCTGCTCTGCTGGGTAAAATATTTCCCGGTTGTGTGCAACTCAACTTTACGTCATCCCTACTTTCTGCATGAATGTGAAAAGGCTACATGATAGCAAGCATCTTGCTTTCCTTATAAAACCATAAACGAAACATCGAAACTAATCGTATCTTATAATTCTTGCGTATTTTCATTAGATTCACTGCAACTTCCACATTTCATTAATTCTTTTCATGCATTTTCCTTTACATCATCGAAACCGGACTCCAAAGCTCAAACCCTCAATTCTCCTGGCAAACTACGACACTACGGACTACAGATATACTAAAATTGATGGATGATAATTCGAAATTCATCAATTCATTATGTTGCTTCAATGTATTTTTCGAAAACTGGGAATATGATAATCGGATATTTATGAAGCAAAGCAAAGAGGAGAGAGTCCAGGAGGGAGGCGTGTGTGCTCTCTGGCGGCGGCTGGGGAATCGGCTCTCCATGCAAAATGACGGGAGACGAAAAAGTTGGCTCGGCTTTTTGCTTTGGCGTTCTTTCTCCCTCTCTACCAACCAACTCACTCACTCACCCACTCTGTCCATCTTAAAATCCTACCTACTCTCTCGCTCTGTTTATTGTCCGAATTCCACGGATTGTTGACAGTTCCACCGGTTCCAAGAAACCCACTAATTGGTAAGCTCATTAAGTCTTTCACACTCACCCGTTGACTATATTTAGGTGTCACTATTGTCACTTACCGTGGGGGGTGAAGTACAATTTCACTTGAAGGGTTGAAGAATTAAAAATAGGTGTAAGATAGTCCAAGATTTGGATAATAGTATTTCATTACTTGATAATTGGACGTTATTGATTAAGGAGAGGTGTGAGTCGTGGTTCAATTATTAATTATTGTAGGAGAAAACAGGAGGACTGTAAGGACGACGAGGGGACGATAGTGCTAATTACTATATGAATTGTTCTTTGCAGAAACTAATAGCCGGGTACTTGGAACAATTAATTTTTGCATCAAGTTAAAAACGGAGGTTGGAGGAGTGTGACATCATGCCGCTGGAACAGCGGGCCACTGGGGGTCCGAACACCAAGTTCTTGGAGACACCGGAAATCGTTGCCCAATTTGAAGGTGTCAAGACTTGGCTGACAAAGAACTTCAAGAAGGTAAGGAACAAGGGAAAATCGCTTGCAATTAGCAGTTACGGGATAATGACAGATTTAAAAAATTATCTTTCTGTTTCAGGCCGTCCAGAATGCAGAGCCCTTGACTAACAAGAGTCTATCTACACTTGTGTCTCAGCTATGGCAGTTTCAAGAAGAACATTTTGGTCAAAATCAACCAAGAAGACCAATGACGAGAATTCCGGTGCGTGAAACCTTACGCTGCTTTGTTTTATGTTAATTAGAGTCTAGAAATCTTACGATCTAGTTCTCCCTTATGTAATTAGTGTGACTAACTTTGGATTTCGTTTGCTTTGCAGACTAAATTCTTTTTGGACTTCAAGCCTGGTGGTGGCTTATGTCAAATACTTGGTGCGGTTTTCAAGTTCCGGTTGGACCAGAATTGGAGAAAGTTTGACATTTTGGTACTTGAAAGAATTAATTTGAATAAGAATTCATTCGAACAAAATGTTCTAGGCTTTTGATAACCATACTTTTATATTTTAGTCTGCTTCAAAAGTGGATCGCACGGTGGAAATGTTTCTGCAGATTGAAACTTCTTTGATTCAATCGAAGATATGGGTTATTCCAAAGATCTACTTCACTCCGTTGTGTCTGGAAAAAGAGAAAACGCAAATGTCCAACTACAAAGATATAATTCGGAAGCACAAAGCCCAAGTTGTAGAAGATGAAGAATCTGCCACTCATATAGTGTATCCCTCTGTTGATCCTGGGGACGAATACGCCAGACCTGTTTTCAAGAAGGAAAAATATGTTATGTTTCATTTTTATTACATGCCTGACAACAGAGATTGTTGGGAAAAGTGTGATCTCACTGATACCGAAAAAAATCCTCCTGATCAACTTCCTCATCAAATTCTCCCTCCGGATCACAAGTGGAGAGTGACAGCAAATTGGTTGGCAGATCTTGAAGCTTTTAATGAATGGATGAATGAAGAAGACTATGAAACTGACGAAAATGGAGAAAAGAAAGATCATCAACTTAAAATGACATGTGATGAAATTGAAGAATTGGATGAAAATAATTCCTCCAGTTCATCTGCAGCGCCATCCGATAAAGGTGGCTCGAAGACTCCAGGCAAGAAAACCCGATTAGATAAAAGAAAGAGAAGTCCATCACCTCCTCCTAAAAACAGCAAGAGAACCAAGAAGGGTTCAAATGCTGGCAATTCTGGGACTCCAAGCAAAGCTGGAAATTCTAAGTCTGGAAGTAGTGGATCCAACTCCAACTCAAGTAAAATTGAACATCCCGAAGAAGATTATTCTAGAGATTTCGACGACCCACCTCCAGAAACAAATATAACTGAAGTTGCTGTTCCAAAACTACCTGTGAAGAAACTGGAAACAGACTTCAAGCCTGTAACTGGAGGAACTGTGGCTGACCTCGATGAATCAGAAACTGCAGGTGTGGACAAAAATAACGACGATTTAGCGAAAATGCCAGACTTAACCAAGGGGCCCGAAAGGGACTTCGGGAAGGATGAAACTGCCGAAGATAACGTCACAGAGCAAACTCATCACATTGTAATCCCCAGTTATTCGTCTTGGTTTGACTACAATTCAATCCATACGGTCGAAAAGCGAGCACTTCCAGAGTTTTTCAATGGACGGAATAAATCCAAAACTCCTGAAATTTTCCTGGCGTATCGAAACTTCATGATAGACACATATCGTCTCAACCCTAATGAATATCTTACTAGTACCGCTTGTCGAAGAAATCTCGCTGGTGATGTGTGTGCAATTATGAGAGTGCACGCATTTTTGGAACAGTGGGGTTTGATAAACTATCAGGTAATTAATTGCATTTCAATCTTCATTTTTCAAAATAGTAATGAGAACTATTGGAATGGATAGTCACACAATAAATTATACTGAATTTTAATTTCAACAGGTTGATGCAGACAGTCGTCCAACAGCAATGGGACCTCCTCCCACATCTCACTTTCATGTTCTGGCTGATACCCCGTCTGGACTTCAGCATGTGAATCCACCAAAATTATCTCAACCTTCTGCTGCCAAGCAGCTGTTAGACCTGGACAACACTTCCAAGAAACGAGATGAGGAGAAGAAGGAGAATGGAATCGGTACTAATTTTGGACTCAAGGTTGACCAGTAAGTGTTTTAAATTACACTATAAAATGTCTACGTATTGAATTTAGTTTGAAAATTAAACCATACCATAAGCAAAACAACAATGCAATTTTTATTTATTTCCTCTTACAGGTACAGCAAAAAGAGTGCTGTTCTTAAAAATAGAAACGTTGCAGCTATTACAAGGGAGTGGACGGAACAAGAAACTCTCTTGTTGCTAGAAGCTCTTGAAATGTACAAAGATGACTGGAACAAAGTGTGTGAGCATGTCGGAACAAGAACTCAAGAAGAATGTATCTTACACTTTCTCCGACTTCCAATCGAAGATCCGTATTTAGATGACCCTTCAGCTGGTAAGTCAAAGTAGAGGATTAAATAATCGAATAGAATAATCGGATAAAAGTTTTAATTTTTAATCGCAATTATATCGCATTTTGTTTTGTAGGAGGAGGAGCTCTTGGGCCGCTAGCGTTCCAGCCAATTCCCTTCAGTAAAGCCGGAAACCCAATAATGTCCACCGTTGCATTCCTCGCATCAGTTGTAGATCCTCGTATTGCGTCTGCTGCAGCTAAAGCAGCTATGGAAGAATTCTCTAAGATAAAAGATCAAGTGCCAACATCTTTGCTGGACGCCCATTTAAAAAATGTCTCCAAACACGTTACAGACACCGGTAAATTAGATCCTGAGGCTGGACTAGCTGAGAGTGGAATAGCTGGTACTGCACCCGAAAAAGCTTCAGAAGACAAGGAAAGCACCAAAGAAGACAAAGAGAAACCAAAAGAGAAGGACGAGAAAGCTGAAAGTGCTAAGCCCGAAGATGAATCTGCAGACAAAAAAGAGGAATCTGAGCAGGAAAAATCTGCCGAAACGAAAGAAAAGGAAGTCAAGAAAGAGCCCGAAGAAGAATCGAAGACAGAAGGCGAAAAGATGGAAGTAGACGAAGAGAAGAAGTCAGAATCAAAACCGGAAAAAGAATCATCTGAGAAAGAAGCTAAATCCGAAAAAGATGATGCACAGAAATCAGAGGATAAACTTCCGGCAGATTCTGAGGATATATTAATGAAAGATGCTAACATTCAAGCAGCGGCAGCATCAGCATTATCTGCAGCGGCTGTTAAAGCAAAACATCTTGCTGCAGTGGAAGAGAGAAAGATCAAGAGCTTGGTTGCTCTTCTGGTAGAAACTCAAATGAAAAAGCTGGAAATCAAACTAAGGCACTTCGAGGAATTAGAAACAATTATGGATCGAGAAAGAGAAGCTTTAGAATACCAGCGGCAACAACTTATAGCAGAAAGACAACAGTTTCATTTAGAGCAACTTCGTGCAGCTGAAATCAGAGCAAGACACCATGCCCATCAAAGATTACTATCTGAACAACAACAAATCCAGCAACAACAACATTCGCAACAAAACCAACAAGACGCTGTGGTTGCTGCAGCTGCGGCTGCTGCGGCTACCGCTGTTGCTGTTCCTCCAGCCCAAGTTGCTCCAAGTGCTAACGCTGTTCCTGCTCCGGCACCAGGTGTACCTCCACCACCACCAGCAGCACCTGTCGTAACCCAGTAAGTTGGCAGGGAACTCTTACTTAGGACGATCTAGTTTTATATTCGATGTTTTATGTGAAGTCTTTTTCTATGTATTGACATTGTGAAACTTAAGTTTATGTTGTTATTCCCTGCCTTTTAAAAGTATGTTGATCCGTAGTTTCAATCTGTACTAGAACACCAGCACTACCAGCAGTGGATTTTCATTTTAAGACTATTATTTTGTTATTAGCTGTAACATTTATATTACTATTATATCCATACATTTCTATAATTATCTCTTCTTAATGAAATGAAAAATAAAACTATCGTGTAATTTCCAATTCTCGATTACGATAATAATCTCATATTTATAAACCTCTGAATATTTGAACTCCCTGCACTGCAGTCTCACCTTTTCGTGAGATGCAGTTCAGTAAGTAAATTATGGTGTTACAATAATCATTTAATCATTATACTAAATCTTCGTTAGATATGGAAAAACTTGTCATTTGAATCTGAAAGAAAATCGGAACTGAAAAGAACTCAAAACCCACAAACTAAATATAAGCCCTCAATTCCGCAGAGATGCACTTTGTGTTTATTGTGATCTAATTACAATATGTACAGGAAGTTTGCAAGTAGAATAAAAAAGGTTGAAATATTGTTCTTCTATGAAATAAATCTAGTGAATATTTTGACATGTGCATGATTTAGAGTTCATCCAGTCAGGTGTTAGGTTTGATTTAAAGCAAATGAATGCACAACACAGGCCTATTGATCAATCATGAATGCTCGCGTTTGGAGCTTAAGTTAGTTAAATATGCATATTGATTGGCCACTTGCTACAACAAATAAATAATGAATGTGATACAGATGACAGACAGATATAAAATGAATGCGAGACAGCAGTCACAGTTTAAGCAGACAGGAGGCATAGATTAACGTGGAGACCCGGTGGAGTGAGTGGATGAAAAAAGCGAGAGAGCTGAGTTGTCAACAAAATCACTTCATCTGCCAGAAGTCCAGCAGAGATTTTCCTAGAAGATCTGTTCAAAGTTCATATAGTGATATTTAATATATAAGTAGTTCTCATATGGATTCATCCTAATGAAGTTTCAAAAATGTAATGTAAGAATGTAATAGTGTTACTGTTCTTGGATTTCGATACTTACCTTTAAGTTCAAGTTTGGACAGTGGATCAGTGGACAAGGAGCATTAATATTTGAGGTAGGGATTCAAAACAAAATGCTTGTTGTTTTGTTTTTTTTAAATGGTGTTTCGGGTGAACTCATTGTGATTTCATTTTAGGAACAAGATGGACTTGAAAAAGGTGTTTGTCGCTGGCACGGGAGGCTTCATTTTAGTGTGTCTAGGTCTATTTTATGTTTTGACTAATTCCGTGAAGACGACAAATCACTCGCAGCGAGTTGTAAGTTGCTTAATCCCTTAGACGTGGCGAGTCCCTCTGAGAGTAAAATTGTAATGCGTGACGGTAACTTGGATTTTGTAGCAGTCGAATTTGGAAAGTGTTGAGAATAAGCTGGAGGCACTGGAAGTTGCGATTAAAAGTCACCGACAGACTATGAAAGACTTGGAAAGGCTGGCGTTAGACGATGACAATCGGATAAGTGACGCTGCTGTGCAGGAACTGATGGATCGGAAGGAACAACTGCAAAATGAAGGGAGCAGGGCTCATCCCCAGGGAACTTGTTCCTCTTCCGTTGGAATCGATAGCCTAGCTTCGTCTGAAACTAATGTTAGTATAATAATACAATTTGTCAATTTGTAACACAGTATAGTAAGGAATTTGAATCACTTTTAATTCTGCATTGCAGATGCTGGACGCATATGATCTCATAAAGTTTGACAACATTGATGGAGGGAGCTGGAAGCAAGGGTGGAAGATAGAGATCGATTCTAGTCGATTTACAGAAAGCGATAAGCTAAAAGTTTTCGTGATTCCTCATTCTCATAATGATCCAGGTATAATCGATAATAAATGTAGTTCAGTAACTCAGTAGCTCTGTACTGTAGATTGTAAGTAACTGACCATTAGAGGATTAAGATCACTTTAATTTACTTATTCTTTATTTTGTATAGGTTGGATAAAGACGTTTGAAAAGTACTTCGAGGACCAAACGAAGCACATATTAGATTCAATGCTGACGAATATGCTAAAGAATCCTTCTATGAAGTTCATCTGGGCTGAAATTTCCTATTTCGATATGTGGTGGAAAGGACTAAACGAAGAGGAGAAAAAAAACGTCCAGAAACTTGTCGAACGGAAACAATTGGAGTTTGTCACTGGTGGCTGGGTAATGCCTGACGAAGCGAGCTCCCATTACTATTCGATTCTGCTTCAGCTAACTGAAGGGCATCAATGGCTTCTCAATCATCTTAATTATATACCAAAGTGAGTGTTCAGACAACTTACGAACGTACAGCGAATATGCAAACTAATATCTCTGTGTAATATTAGAAATGGTTGGGCAATCGATCCATTTGGAATGTCTCCAACAATGGCATATTTCCTAAGAAGAACTGGACTTAGTAATATGCTGATTCAGCGAACACATTATGAAGTCAAGAAGCACTTAGCAAAGCTGCAAAAACTTGAATTCAATTGGAGACAATTATGGGGTGTGTGTGCAAACTGTATTGTGTTTCTTAATTTTGTGAATTGTAAGATAATCTATTATTGATGAATTGTGAAATATTACTTAGATTCTACTGGATCAACGGATATTTTCTGCCACATGATGCCATTTTACAGTTATGATGTCCCGCACACTTGCGGTCCCGATCCTAAAGTCTGCTGTCAGTTTGATTTCAAGAGAATGCGCGGAGTTTCTAATCTGAATTGTCCTTGGAATGCACCACCAAGACCAATTGTGACTCAAAATCTGAGAGAGAGGTTAGTCTAATCCCATTAAAGTTATTTTTTCTGCAATGGCACGGACATATCAATTTTCTAATTTCAGATCATTAACTCTGCTTGACCAGTACCAAAAGAAAGCCATGTTGTACAAAACGAATACACTCCTCGTTCCGTTGGGGGATGATTTCAGATGGGAAAACAATGCCGAATGGGATGCTCAAATGTCTAATTATCAAAAAATATTTGACTTTATAAACTCCCAGCCTGAATTCTTAGCAGAAGTATGTGCCCATATTCAGCTTCTCTAATCTTTGTTTGTCGTTCGTTCTTCAATAGAATTTTCGTTACAGGTGAAATTCGGAACACTGGATGATTATTTCAGAAGTATTGGAACTAGAATTAACGATAAGACGTTCACACCTGAAGCTTTGTCTGGAGATTTCTTTACGTACGCAGACAGAGATGACCATTATTGGAGCGGATATTTTACTTCAAGACCCTTCCATAAGTCAATGGATCGTGAATTAGTCAGTCACCTCAGTTCAGCGCAGGTTGCATTTTCATTGATGTCTGCTGAAGTGATGAAGCGAGTTGGGGATGTTGGGAGCAATCCTATAATCCAATCTCTTCTTGGAAAACTTATAAAAGCACGACGAAATTTAAGCCTGTTTCAACACCATGATGGTAACGACAAGTTTACGGGATGAATGAAAATACATTAGTAATATTATAACGATATCTGATCATTCGCAGGTGTGGCTGGGACATCAAAAGATCATGTAATGGTGAACTATGCTGGAAAGTAAGTATTACAACATAAACCTTTTAAGACATTGATGACAGATTAAGTAAGTGTACTTTGACAATTTATAGGTTGCATGACGGACTACGAACCTGTGATGAAGTTATGCAACACAGTCTGTCGATATTATCCCATCTGAAAGACCCTTCCATGGATAATAAAAAGCTGTCTGAAGATATGTCTAACTTGCTCGAGCCTGTGCAAGCTAAAGAACAGTATAATGCACTTCCGAGATTCAGTATTGCTATTTTGGATCGTCAATATTCTGATCGACTGGTTACCGTCTTTAACCCCGTAGCGAGAACAAGGACTCAACTTGTTTCAGTTTATGTGTCCACTTATTACGTTAAGGTAGCAAAAGATAGAAAATAGGTGACAGCGTTTGTCTGCAATTGTAGTTATACGCAAGACATCAAATCACGAATTTTGACCTTAGGGAAAACATTTAACCATTTTTCAATATTTTCAGGTTTTAAATGTGGAAGGTGAACCAGTTGTGTTCGAATTGCTGCCTGTTTTTGAAGAAAGGACAAAATTGGCCAGAAACATTTTTCAAGTCTTGTTTGTCACCGATCTTGAGCCATTTGAAGTGAAAAATTTTATTCTCAAACACGACCCAGGAGCAAAGTAATCCAACGTGAAACACTGATATTTGTTGTAAGCTCAAGTGTCTAACAACCATGTTAATATATTCCTGTGGTTTACAGAAACATTCCACAGCCCGAAATTTTCGTAAAAAATTCCCCATCTCAAATATTTGACATGGATAGATTCAAAATTAAGAGTATTGATGAAAACACGCCTGTTTCGATTTCAAACGGGTACATGAAGATCTTGTTCGATGAAAAAACAGGGTTTTCCAAATCGGTTCAAATAAAAGGAAACACATATCCACTTAGTATGGGAATGTTCAAGTAAGTAGAGTTTAAGTTTACCTTGATAACCGAAATAGACAACTTTTCAACAATTCATTCATTTGAATAATTTTTTGACTCGCAGGTACGGTGTTAAAGGGCGATCGGAAACTTCAGGACTTTACTTGTTTATTCCCGATGGGGAAGCCACTCCTTTGAATGTAGTGAAGCCTTTTATTAAGGTTGTCAAAGGAAAGTTTCTCAGTTATGTGGAGGTTTGGCTGAAACAAGTGAAGCATCGGATAACTCTATACAATCATCCTGGTAAAAGCAAATTATAAATATATATTTATCATTTGTCTTGTAATGTATTAATTATGTGTTCCTGTTCAGGTCTTGACCAATACTCTGCTGAGGTGATGAATTTGGTAGATATACGAGAAGAGCGTAACTTCGAGTTAATGATGAGATTTCAGACGTCAATAAATTCTGGCGACATTTCCTACACAGACCTAAATGCATTTCAAGTAATAACGAAAATTTAATACTTATACTTAATTGCAGCTATGTGGATTGTCAATTTTAATTAATATATAAATTAGATGATCAAGAGGAAGAAATTTGACAAGCTGCCGATTCAAGCAAACTACTATCCGATGCCCGCTGCTTCGTTTATCGAAGACTCTAACTTGCGTCTAACAGTTTTGAGTAGACAACCATTGGGCACAGCAAGCTTGTCTTCAGGAGAAATTGATGTGAGTGAAGCTGTTATTGTGGAAAGGTCTGCAAAATACCAATTTTTACGATTGGCTGTAGGTGATAATGGACCGTCGACTTATGCAAGATGACAATCGAGGTGCTGGACAAGGTGAAACTGACAATGTAGACACAATCAACATGTTTAAGGTCATGTTTGAAGTGCCTGGATGCAAGGTAAAATGCTGAAATGCATCGTTGCCCGACTACATAAGGCTATTATTAAGAAAAAGACTGTTCACAAATGTCTTCTTTGAATATACAGGATAAGGACTCACATCAAAAACCTCCGATGCTGTCACTGGAATCACAATTAGCATTAAATGACTTGCTGCGCCCGTTTAAAGTTTATTTCAGCACAAGTGAACTAACCCCTTCTGCGTTATCTGGAGTCTCCGACTACAAATCTAGTCCTTCACCGTCTGATATTGCGTGCGATGTCGAACTCGTCGACATGTCTATGTTACCGAGCTACAAAGTACCTATAGATGATAGTTCGTTCATACCGTCGTCCCGAATCGGAATTACAGTTAGACGACTGGGATTCGATGGACGATTTCTAAATAGTGGAATTCCTTTGCTGAAGTGTTCTACAGATGAAAGTCAACTTGGAAGGGTATGCGTGCTGTTACATAAATGGAGATGTCTTGATTACTCACAATAATAATAAATTCCTTTCTGTAGTTTACCATGAGAAGTCTTGTTGGAGAGTTGTTTCAGCCGAAGATCAAGCAAATGACTTTGTCTTTCCTTCATGAGGGAAAACATCTTTCGTACAATGAATCCATTTTAATGAAACCAATGGAAATTTACGCATTTCGGACAGAACTGCATTCCAACTCATTAGCTACTATTTAAAGATTTTGGTTCCAAATCAACCAACTGGGAAATGTGATAAAATTTCGTTTTAGATTTTGACAAATATGCTATTATTGTAACTAGTTAGACGTGCTTATTATTGACAAACTGTCTGTGGTATTGTGATTCCCTATACACCAAAGTTAATGTTTAAATATTTGTTGAATTTTAAGTAATAGCTCATTAGAATTCGCGTAACTTCTATCGTAGTGCGTAGTATAGTAAATTACGTTCACAAGTTAATAATTTGGCATGCGCTCATTATTTAAAACTACTAATTAAGTAAAGTAAGACTAACTATATAATAGTAAATGGAGATTTGAATGCATGACGTATGTTCTTTTTAAGATGTAATAAACAGTGCACCCAATAACGCACTACAATATTTGTTTTCAAAAAAGTTTTGAAGATTTATTCAACATCCCTGGATTTTAACCTACTTGAATTACAAGTAACACCCTGCATTCTCTTCACATTTTCAAGCAAGAAGTATTGTACAACAAACATGTCAATTTTAACCAACTAAAATGATCCCACCAAGCTAATACCACAGAACGGAACGGAACGAACGTGAATTTAAAAAAACTAAAGAATACAAGTTGGAATGAAGAAATGCTAACGTTTTATGATTATGATTTTGAAAAAACAAAATTCACTATGAATCAAAACCAAGAAACAGGCAACTATTCGTAATAATTAAACTTTGACTCTCTTGCACACAATTGACTTACGCAAGTTAGGTGGAAGATATTCATCACTAGAACAGCAAGGTACATGTAAGTTACATTACAACCACACATTAATATGTATAATGTACATCATTTTGTCATATTATAATTGTATATCGAGTGAAAGATTGGTAATACACTGTAGTGAATTTTATTGTGTTGATGATATTCAATTTGAATAAGAGTAACTCTTAATGCGCGATTCTAAAACGGACTTAGTTTAGTACCTATTCTACATGAAGTTAACTAACTTAGCTAAATGTTCTCCTGGTTTCGAGGTTTCTTTCCGTTCTTGTTCCGCTGTTTCACGCCATTTCTTTCCTGTCGCGTCTGCTGACTACTCCGACGGCCTTCGTTGCTGCCCATGGAATTTTTTTCTCTGGAATTCAAAGAGTTACTTTCTCTGGAGTGAACTCGTTCTTGAAGCCATGCGGTGTCTTGCTCCTTGGAGTTAACTTCTTTTTCCCCAAAAGGCATTCGATTTCCGTTGTTTGTGTTTGAGGAATCCTTGTTTCCTGCGTACCGTTTCTTTTTGTGGTCATCATCGTCATCGTAATCATAATCTTTCCAATCTTGATTGCCCTTGTTATCTTTATACTCCTTCTCAGAAGATCGTCGGTGGCGATTGTCTTTATGGTTCTTATGTTTCCGATCGTAATTATCATTCTTCCCATCAAAATTTTCCTTCTCATTTTCCCTCTCATGACCATGAGACTTATGCTTCCTCCAGGAGTCCTCGTCCTTACCCGTCTTTTCCTTCCGACCCCGAGATTTCTTTCTTTTATTATTGTGACCACTTTCTTCAAAAGAATCTTCCTCTGAGCTCTGGAATTTCCTGCTTTTCTTTTTCTTCTCACTGCGCTTTAACTCTTTGATCATACTTTCTGCCAAGTGTTCATGTTTATTACTTTGTAAGCCAGCATTATCTTCTTCACCTTGGGGGAAATTGTTCAACGCGTCGTCAGCAGTACGCTCAAGCTCAGAACTTTCATCTCTAGGTGGTAAATCATGTAGTTCGTCTGAGTAAGATACATCAGGTATCTCTTCTTGTGAAGCACTCTCAACCTGATCATGGGGATGGAAACTTCGGTCAGACGTTTGTGATTCTGGTTCTGCATTGTTCTCTTGAATTTCAGGATGTCTCGTTTCCGTCATATGTTGTATTAATCGCTCTAGAAGCAATTTTTTAGCAAACTTGTGGTCCACATCACCTTCTTCAACCATTTTTTCTTTTTCTCGTTGTTCTTGAACCTCTTGGTAATGCAGCAGTTTGACGAAGTTCCAATCCTCTTCATCCATTGATTCTAAAACTTTTGAATTGATATCATTTGATATCAGATCATTTTCAGAATCAGAAACATCTGAAACCGAATTTTCTTCATCTTGAGGCATCATAGACTCGAAGTCATCATAGCTGTATTTATCTTCGTCTTGAGCGGATTTTGGTTTCTCCAAGTACTCACTGATTTTCTTTGTGACAAATTTTTCCACCTCCTCTTTAAAAGGATATTCTTTAATGAACGCATCATACTTCTTTCGTATTTCAGCTTTTTCCTCTTCTGAGTAATCTTCTGGTCGACGTTCTTCAGCCAACCCTAAAATTTTCATCTCGCGGAGTTTTTCACGTTCTAGACGGATAAATTCCTCAGTCTGCTTCTTGAAGATTCTGACAGCTCCTTCAATGGTGTACATATCACGCAATTCCTTCTCTGACAAAGCCTTGCGGTTTTCGGATTTCAGCCATGACCATGATGGAGCAAAAATACTGTCTCGGAATCTTTGGAGCGATTTCTCTGCTTCTTTACTCTGAACGTACTCCAGTGTCTCTTCTATTCCATCAATAAGTTCTAAAACGAAGAGATCGTCGTTTTCTTTAGTTTCTTCAGCTTTATCTACATCTCTCGTTAAATCTGACCTTTGCCCTTCCATATTGTCGTCTCTATCCCAAATAGAGTCAGGATCGTGAACTTCCTCATCGTACAACAAAGATTCCTCTTCCTTTGGGTCATCAATTGATTCCTCCTCGGGCACCATTCCCTTCAGCATTACAACTCCTCCAAGTTGCCTAGTTTTGTTCTCAAAGTTGTGGATCTTTTGTTGCAAGTTGTCCAAAGTTTTGACAATTCTTGACAGTGTTTCCATATGCTTGGTATACTTGTCTTTCAAGTCCTCCTTCGGTTCTTCAGTTTTCATCACCGACGGAGTTGGCACATCAAAAACATGGGTATCTTTCTCTAGCTGAGAATTAACCTTTACTTCATCTTGAACGGACTCATATTTAGCAGGCTGTTCCTTGTCTTCAATCATCGCAACCAAGTCTCCTGAACTCGGATATTCATTTTGATGCATTTTTGAACTATCTTGTTGTTCCCAGTCACCAGTGAATTCGGCAGTTTTAGTACTAATAGAGCCAGTGTCACCAGGAGGTTCCATATTCTCAGTTTTCACATGCTCTTGAGCCTTGTTAGGAATTTGTGTAGATTTATACTCGGATTCACACTCATTAACAGCTACGAGGTTTCCAAGTCCAAGTCCAATAGCCAGAACCACCGCAAACAAAACTCCAAATGTCAGTTTCTGATTGATTCTACGATTTTCATGAAACTGATACCGTTTTGCTCCCTTGTTCCAAATTGGCTATACATATTCAAAAATTATTTTTCTATTACAATATATTTAAAACTTTACCCTCAAAGCAAACTTTCTTTCCACACCTCTTCCAGTTAATTGTTCTTACTCACCCCGTCATCTAAAACAGGAGCGTTGGAAAGCCTATCATCAAACCCCGATACAGATCCTTCCCCTTCCACAATGTTTACGTATCTTCGTTTCCTCTTCCCTTCGTTAGACAATTTCCTTCGCTTCCGGATCCCTTTATTCGGGTCATTTCCATCGTTGTCCAAAGTTTTGTCATCATCTTCCTCATCCCCAGCCACTTCCTCCGTATCTTCCTCTCTCCTTCCGTCCTCATCTTCCGAACACTCTGAAGTAGAACTCTCGTCGTCTTCATCCTCCCGATCAATTTCAATCTCTCCTCGATCCACTGCATCTTTCACTCCAGACGCCCAATTCTCAATAACCGACTTCTTCGAGGTCTCCGTTTCATCCGAAGAGTTTATGGATTCCAACAACGATGTCGACAAATTCCCTCCTCCACCAACCGTTTCCTCTCTTCCTGCACTTCCAACTTTTTCCTCAACAGGTCCATCATTCTTTGGAATTCCTCCAGCAGCAACAACTGCAGCAGCAGCTGCTGCCTGTTGCTTCTGTTGCTGCAGTTCTTCTTCGTCAGCTTCGCTCCAGTTGAGGGCTTCAATGCTGCTTGTCTCGATCTCATCGTCCGCTGTTCCCGTCCCTCTCTCCGCCAGCAGCGAACTTATCACATTCGCACTAGAAGAATTGTCCTGTTCGGATTCTCCTCCTCCCACCGTCGTCGGTGCGGTCTCTGACATGATCTGCCAACAAAACACAAAAATAATCAACATCATGCTCTCCAGTTTCTTAATCAATTTTATATCCCGTTAAAAGGTTTAAACCTACCTGTGTGTTTCCACCAGATTCGGCAGAATCAAAAATCTTTAATTTTCACAATACACTTTTTGCAGGATTCCTCTCTGCAGTCTCTCGTCCACCGTTCGCTTCCTGCAGGTTAAGTAACAATAAAATTACAATAAAACTTGATGGCGCAGTTTTGGATTTACTACACTCTAAACTATTAAAACACGCGTGATATATCTTGATAACAATAGCGTCAGCATGTCGCGGTTATTATGCGAGTCTTCGGCTTACCCTACGAAGCGAAGCCTTTCTCTTCTTCCATAAAATGAAGCACAAAAATAATATTTGTTCTCTGTTGTCTGTTGATGAATCTCTCTATTTACATAACTGAACTAAATCTCTTCAATATTTTACATGCACGTTTGACTCACTGATATCCGCAGAGATAACCTCCACACACAGCTATGCACGTTTAGAACAAAATGATAACAATATTATTATTATTATTATTGGGGCAGTCTTGGTCTATATTTAACTAAATGTTAAGAATCATGTATACGTGTCTTAACCAGAACCACAATACTGAGAAATCATAACAATAACAAATTATGAAAATATGAATGCAGTATTCTATGATAATAATTGTCTTACTTACTTTATGATGTGCTACCAATACTTCAATAACGCGTGTAAGTCTACGTAGATTAAGAAGGAGGGTTGAGATGACTAATAAAAACAACACTCACTTCGTATAAATACTACATGAATGATTAAACAACGCGTATTACAATTTTGGATCGTATGCGTTAAATGTGCCTTTCACTTACAATTACAAGTCAACTTTGTCCATAAAAGGGATCACATTCACATTGCCTACAAAAGCCTAACAGGTCAAGGATTTACGCAAACATCCCAGACACAACATTCTGTACTTCGCACTTGTCTTTGGTTCTAATTTTTTGCAATCTACAATTTAACCCATCCATGTGGATTACGATACGATTATATTACTTACCTTGCCTTAATGAGTTTAGTGGATTCTTGATGAAAACACAGGATGAAGAATAGTTAAGCTCAGTAAATAATTAAGAAAGTAATATCGACTTTTCCAGACTCACAGGTCCGAATGGGCTAGTGCAGAAGATCCACCTTCGTTTGTTGTTGTTGCTATCCTTTTTTATGGCCAGAAGGGTTTCCCATTCCACGCTAATAATCTCATGTGTTTTTGGTGAAATGCGTCTGGAGTTCTGGAGAGTGAGACTCGCTTATGTATTGTGACTTGTGACTGGAGAGGTTGGAGTGGGCGTAAGCAGCTTGCCTAGCAAAAAACAGACCAGTCATTTCACACACACACTGCTACACACAGGAAGTTGTTCATGGCTTTGTTTCCCGTAATTAGGTCATAATGACTGAAGACAAAGAAGATCTCCTTTACTTGTCTGGTTACAAATAAGTGGCAGACGGACGGAGGTTGGTAAAAATGATAAAAGAGTAAAGATGCAGAGTCTCAAGATGCCCTTTTGTAGGGAGTGGTTCGCTTTTGCTGGAACTTCTCTGGAGTCTCTAGTGCAGGTGAGAATATGGTACATATAGTTTCCCAGTTCATCTTCCATGAAGCATCAGACGATCAGGCAATCGCAAACACATACACACCTGCTTATACCTGAAAGAGATGCGAAGATTCAGGCATCTCTTCGGGATAGGTTTCGTTTAAAAAGGTTGGGCTCATCAGCACAAATTGCAATTTGCAAAAACGCCAGGACCTATTTACTCTAGGAGTGTAGTGGAAGGCTGAGTTGCAGTCAGTCATGCTTGTAGGTTAAGTGCTAAGCTGATTTGTTATGTCATGATGATACTCTTGTGCCTGTGACTAAGTTCATATTATAGCTCTGGCTTGCAGATTGTATCCGTAATCTCAGTTTCCAGTGCGAATAGCTGTTTCTCTGTGGAACATTGGAACAGAGGTTCCTACTGACCTTGACGATTATATCCCCTTGTTAGCGTCAGATAATTTATTATTTATATGACATGTACGGTTTTCATAAACAGACTAGGACTGTGCTGGGGAAATAATCAAAGGAGGAAAGGATTATGAATAATTAAATGTGCATTAAGTCATAAACTTGGAGAGACGTACTTCAGGCAAATCATTTTACTTTCACCACGGGGAGTGGCTGAGGTTTTCGAGTCTGTTTGGAATATTAAAATAATAATTGCATTTTGATTTTATAGTTTGCGTCATTTTTCTAGTTTTTGTGAAGGTTGTGGCGCATGAATGAGTACGCTTTACATTCAATATCACTGAATCTGTGAATGACTCTGGGGCTAAGACGTGAGTTTAAAAAATATTCGTTTTACAGGAAATATCTGTTGCAGAAAATTGAAATAATCGATTGATTATATTGGTAATAGCTTGAATGAAGGGGGAAAAGGTATAAGATAGATTAATGTAAAATTCAAGGAACTTAGACCACCAACTTGCTTTTATTAATTATGAAGATGATGATCATGGTTTTCCGTGTTCCTCCATACTTCCAAATTAGATGAGCTGTCATGAGCAGAAATGTACAAATGGTGACAAGTTTGAAGGTTTAAGAATAAGTAATAAGTAGCTGGAGGTAAAAGTATCTTAGATTTATGTTGGTCACGTCAATTTCAATGAGGTTTACTTCAACTGTTCAACTGGAAAAAAATGAGTATAAATACATTTCGAAACCGGCACTTAGTGTTCAGTACTCCAAGTTGTTTCAAATCAAGAAGTTGTCTTGCTAAGCACTTCCTTTAAACCTTTCAACCTTACAAATTTTCCTTTCCGGAACTTCCACTTCATTCTAGCCATGAATACTGTGACTATCTTTATGATTGTCATCATTGCAACGGTGGTGTGTGCTCAAGGTTATCCTTCCATAATACCTGCAGACGTCACTCCTGAGGTATAATATCTTCGGTTACGGTAATATCTTCTGAAACAATATTAAAGCTTTAAATCTGGGCTTAGGTTTTGGAAGAACTAAACAAACTGGTCCGACTGGAGCGAGCCCATCGTCAAAGATTTGCATTGGGATTTTTGGGAGGACTTCCAGGAGGAGTCGATCACGGAAGCGGAACTGCTTACAAGAGAAATTCCGAGTCCATCAACTCTCTTCTCGGACTCCCACGGACTATGCTTGATGTTGGAAGAAAGTGAAAAACTAACTGGATCACGGAATCGACTATGAACGAATGACCTTTCAAAAATACTGAAACATTAAAGTAACTAGTTATAATACCACAGATTTAGGCTATTCTTTCATAAACTTCGTTCTGTCAGGTCTAAAAATTAGCATAGGATGAGACTATTAAGTTCACAGCGTAACAACGTGACCATATCCTCTGTATGAAATACCTTGAGATGCGAAACTAAATGTTCCTAACCACATTGTATTGTACTTATGTTCGATAAACCAATGGCAATTGTATCATTTTGTATCTAGCATAAATAAATAAGAACACATTAAGGATTAATATGCAGTAGTCAAATCTTAACTTTTTTGGATTGTATTAATTCTGAAAGTTGCATCTAAATATCTGCCAAAGGTTACAGGAGGCAGAAAGCTGCATTGAAAGGACACGAATAAACTAAAAGGCAGGTCTGTAGTAGATTTATGAAGTGATCATACGAACTTCTTCGGCTGCAACGGGTTCCATGCAATAACCATAAATACCCTTATGCTTCCTTGAACTTCCGAATCTACTGGTAGTTGTCAGAGTTTTTTCGGTTTCTGAGTCGAAATATGTACTCATGCTCGTTGAGCAACACTTCATAAGCCCTGGGCAGGTGTAGTCGCCAACACATCGCATTTCCGTTTTGATAAGGCCGAGTAAGTGACGCGGACTTGATGACATGAAGCTGTGGTTCGTAGATTTGCTTGCAGAGGATGTGGAGTTCTCCATCATTCGCCGGAAATTCATGGCTTGAGCTTCCATAGGACACATCCCCGACTTTCCTTCTGTAAAACGAGAGAAAGCCTCAGGTAAAACAATGAGGGAAATGTGAGACCAACAAAGACTAACAATACAAAGACTAGTTTTACACTGACCTCCGGCACATTGGTACTTGTTGCAACATCCGTGGTCATCTTTAAATGCTGTGCAGTTGACTTTATCTTTGGGTGCTGAAAAACATCCTGGACTAAGTCGCTTCATCTGGCATGAGCTAGGAGACCCTTTCTCGCAGAAGTAGCTTGAGCAGCAATCCCAAATCCTGTCAGACTGCGATTTAAGTTCAGTGCATGTTCTGTTGAATGGAGCAGCAGGACAAGACACATCAGCGCAGTGGTCTGTAAGAAATCGTTCCCGGAGAGTTATTTTTCATAACTCAAAATCTATTGGCGTACGTTTGAATGGCATTATTATACCTGGAGTAGATGTTAATGCACAGCAATCCCAAGGTGTAGCAACCTGTAAAGTTTTGGATGAAGGGTTTGGGCAATAACGAGAAATCCGATCCATGCAACGTGTTCTGTATTTCACGTTTCTATTTTCTTCAAACATAATAATTTCGTTATCAGAAATAAAGCAAGTGTAACAATTCCAAAAAATGGATCGTCAATGTGTTTTACCCGTGCAGAAGTAAATGGGATCTTCTTGCCAAGGAAGCCTCACGCTAATGCAAGTCTTCGAGTCATCGGATTCTTTCTGTCCACAGAACTCTAACACACACATGATCACATAAAATTAATTACATGTGCAAACACCGAGAAAGAAACACAAAAATAATACCCTGGGTTGCCGTAAAGGTCACCAAAAGTAGAAGGATCCCGAATTTCGCAAACATTTTTGTACTTTCTCTTGGAAGCAACAAGACAATCTGGAACAATAAAGTTACTACCAAATCCAAATGCAACTAGATGCCTTTTTATTCAATTTTGCAACATATAATATTAGCATCAATTTTATTGCTTGTCATAATTTTCATTGAGTAAAATTGAAGCATCCTGCAATCGAAACAAAACTGTTCGTTCCTTTTATTCATATTCTCTCCGAGCAATTGATCTTGAATTTACTTCTCAGAGTGTGTGGACACCTGGACAAAAGAGTTCCATGAAACTTCCATCGAACATGAAGTTGTCAAGGGCTTCCTCTGCAGAGACAATCGTGACAAACAGTCACACCCGATTATATAGACTATCCAACCAGCAACATCACATCGTACTTTTTCAACTGGTAGAATTGACTGCTACAATATGCCAGCTAATAAAAAACCGTCGAAGTGTTGTTCTTGGTGCAGGAAACCCAAACGATGCTGGTATCCCTGTTTGTACTGCATCATTCCTCTTTTCGTGAGATCTTATCGAGATTTAAATTTAAACTATTCATGCAAATTATTTTGTATTCATAATCGAGAGTTTTTTATTCTTTAAAGATAATCGGATTTGGCTTGTTTGCCTATGAGATCACAATAATAATCTACTACTTCTTGTTAAACCTAAAACCGGATAAATGGATCACGATTTTGTTTTCTACGTCAATCGGCACTCTTCTCAGTTTCATGGCTCTTTGTCAAATCGTATGTCTCCTTGTCATCTACGAAGCTACTGGAGTTTGCAGCACCATTTTTGTAAAGTACAATTTTGCTCACATTCTATTGACTCAAAATGTCAGATTAGTACTTACTACTTACATAAGCGTTGAGTTTCTAAAGATCCATTTGATTCTATTTTAGTTTACTCTTTGCTACATTATTACTCTTGGCCTTGCAGTGAGCTCTGTAGTCCTCGCGCTTATTGTGTGCGATAACTACTGTATGTACGGGAATGATGTTAGTATTCATTTACTTGCATTTACAATTAACTTTCATTCTTATTAATAATATTCTCTTCTCATTCTTATTGTAATTACTCAAAATGATGAAATTTCTATCCTAGGTATTTCTCGATGCAGAAGATTTCTCTTGGAATGTTCCTATGAAATATGTGAATATATTACTGTGGATATCAGTGCTGAACATCATCCTCATCGTTTTCTTACTCCATTTGTACATTTATTATCGATATTTCTTCCAAGTAGAAAAATGTGAAAGAGCAGACAAGAAGAATATTCAAAAACTACAAGAACCACCGGCAACCCCACCGAATCAATCTCAAGTAAGATTTGTGGACGAGGACTACAGGAGAGCTGCCGATTCTAATGAGTTTAGTCAACATGAAATCAGAGGAAACCGTTCTGGTCTTCCTTTTGTTAAGCTTATTATTGTCAAATTATAACTAATGGTGCATCAATAAATAACCTTTCTATAGATTGCATGCACTGTGCTAACATAATAAAAGCCGATTTGTATTTGGATCTATTGTATTTATCTTGAGAAGAAATGTAACAAGTAGTTTCTGGTCATGCGAAAGGTTTTGGGCGTGGTAAGTATTTACTATTTACTGTAGATGCAGGTGTAATATCCTGCACCAACACATAATACAAAACAATTCATATGGCATACCTTTTCACATAGGAAAAGTTTAAAATCAAAAATAGATCTTGTAGAGACACACTGTTCAATGTACTGTAAACGAAATCAGGTTTCTCTGACCTGAATCCTAATGTGAGGCACAAAAGATGATTGGAAACGGATACTGTAGAAGAAGGAGCAGAAGAGTTAAACAATGTGAGATGCGAACCCACCCTGTGTGCCTGGCTTTGGTATATGTCATGTGAACACAAAAGATGTGAAATAATAAGACTGTTGAGCAGATACACAAGAGCGTGTGTATATGAAGTGGTCAATGCACTTATTTTTAAGATCGTTTGAAAGATTAGAATTCAACATTCTTCTTCTTGCATCATTGCTTCCTTGTCTGCTAAACTGTAACATATAGTGAACTTTTGGAATTCGAAGAAGACACAGCGTTTCGCAGGAGCGCAGAGATATCCAAACTAATTTGAAGAATTGCTCTGATTTTTTCAACTACATATTCAAAATGTACAGGAACGTTGTCCTATTCCTGGCTTCCGCTGTGTGCCTTCTTGTTGTTGCGGAAGCTGTTAAAATCGAACTTCTAAGGGACCAGTATGAGAAACTAGGAACCAAGTTCGACTTTTATGACGAGGAGTATCAAAATGGTACGTACGATTAGAGGTTTGCTACCTGAACTCATAATTTGGTTGTTCTAAAATGCAGTATGGATTTTCTTTGCAGGAATGTCGACTCATATCACAACTGATGGTCCTTGCAAAAACCTTCCAAGACGGTGGCTGAAGAGACCAGTCGCTATTGACACTCGGGGAACTTGTGGACATGTCTTCACCGAAAAAGACTGCAAAGGAGAATCCACCTATGTATTCCCAAACAACGGAGAGCAGAAACTGTCTGACATCAACTTCACCAAGAAGATCAGCTCCGTTCAAGGCTGCTTCTACAAAGGTCCAAACTAAAGAAGTTGTAATTTCTCATGAAAAATAATGTGAAGGATCTGAATCAACCTCTCTTCCAGACAATTCCATTTACTCATTCGTGTCTTTCAATTTATTAAGTTTGTACTGGGTTTCTCAATAAAATTTCTCAACTTTATAATACATTTTTACACATTATTTTATCGACTTGTCTTCGGTTTGAAGTGGAAATCTACGAAATATTTTACAAATGGCTTTCCATCTATCTACTGAGGAATCACAGTTCATGATTACCATTTGTATAATTAATAGCAAGTAATGGTATCAGCAGAAATACACATATAAATCAACTCCCTAGGATATAATTGAACAGGATCGGGTCTCACAAGTCGTGTGAATAGGTTTCACTCAATCAAAGAGATTTCAGGAATAAATCCAAACTAAATGTACATTTATCCCACTTTGAAACTATAGTAGAGAGACGAGAAGGACACTCAAAGTAAAATACACGGAAAAGAGGCTATTTCCATTGTAATTTGTATTAATTGAGTCGTCTCACTTCTCTAAACACTCGCTGCCTCTTCTAATTAATGAATCCTTTAATTATGTAACATTTATTATGCGTCCAAACTTACGCTATTGCTAACACACATACACACACATGTTTTGGAAATGGCGAAATGAAATGGTAGACCAGAGTCACAGACACAATACGGAAATGAAGTTGATTGAACAACACAACAAATCTCTACAGAAAGTCAAGAGGAGAGAAATTCAAGACAACGCAGAATAATTATCCCTACTGTGAATTTAAATTAGTTTGTGGAATAGAATTAAACTCGTATTTTATTCTCTCCAGTGACCTTCGAATTTTCAAAGTTACAGCAATAAGGCCTCTCCACATAAAACACAACTGCGTTTAAACCAGTTTGCTTTGCGTGACAATTAGTTTGCAGCCTATTCTGTACAATCTCTGTCGGTCTTACCCAATTGTACTCTCAGTAATCCGTTAGTACTATACTACAAAATAAGTTGCATGAAAATGTGCACAAGGAACCTAAAATCTTGAATGAATAGGTGAGATTGTTGCTAGATAAGTAGCAACACGATTGATCAGTCTAAAAGGGACACACAGCTAGCGTATATACTATCTTAGCTTATACTATTAAAATTTTGTGAAGGCATCCATTGGAAAGGCAATGTCGATGATTTCTCCATTCTTTCGCACGGAAGATGACAAGCTTAGACTTCGTTCCTCTCGTAGTCTCACGATTAGAGCGTATCCTACCCAGCAGAAGTACGCTTGGAGACAATTAACCAAGAAGTCCAAGCTGAGCCCAATGAGAGAAATTGAACCCAAACCTAGGATCACTACGATGTAGATTAAGCCACAGATGAAGATGCTGAACTGAATTACTCCCCAACATTTTAAAAGCTTCACATTGCCCTGTTTTAAATTCAAAGGTCATTCAATCATTAAGAAATTCAATCTTTCTTGTTTACGTTTCAATCCATTTTAAACGTACCTTCTGAGTTGCATACACTAAAAGACATCCAACAAATATGTAGAAAACTGCTCCTCCAAGGGCCACACCGAAGACAATTGTCAGGGTCGAGGCTAGAATGGTAAATAGATTAACGTGTCAGTACCGCAGACAAAGTTCTTTAGAATAAATACACGGACTTACATAATTCTTCTAGTGTTTTGTACTGGTCATTTGAGGAATCAAAATTGAAAAACGGAATGGCGAAGTACTCTTCAGCTTCCTTCACTTGAGATTCCTCCAAACCTCCAACACTGAGTTGAGAAAAAAGAACGTAGAGTCCCAACGTGTAGAGCAGAGACTGTGCTACGCCAACGATCTGCACAGAACAAAACACTGACTTAATTGAAATACGAATAAGAAATTAAATAATGCTTTGTGGTAGGTCTGAAATGCCTGTTTTCATAATGTACTATTAGGTTAAGAAAATTGAATACTTATTGCTAGACGTAGACGAAGTTCATAATCTCGTATAAAAATCAAAGGCTTCTGCAGCTTATCATGGATCGTGTAAGGTTAAGTAGACTTTACTTTTTAGACGTACAGATTGAAAGGGATTGAGATCTGAATTCCATTTCGAAGAGCAAACAGAGTAAAAAGAAACTTACTTTAGATGATTAGAAGCTCTGAACTGGACCTCTTGGATTAGTTGAACAAACGAACAAGTTCTTCCAAATTGGAAGTTAATCTGATTTGAGCTTAGCTTAAGAAGACAGAGCATAAAGAGAGTTTTATCCTAAGAAGTCTACCAAGCCAATTTTATGAGTGTAGAAAACTCAGCTTATTCTCGTCTAGTACAGCTTAAAGTCTAAAAAGAGATCAAAAGATCAAACGATCCATTTCTCATCACAACTGTTTGCCTATAGGGAAAGTAAAGTGTTTCCTTCCTACTTTGCCTTTCCTTCAATAATCACAAGATCATTTATTTACTAATGGGCTGCATGTACGCGGAGAGGAAGTCCTCCGCTGTGCAATACTTCTTACTTAAATCTTAGACGTTTTCAACTGCACTTCCAAACTCATTCCAAACCAAACTTTAGACTTTATGATTTCCCTTCCGTAGTGCGTATAAACATATTAGAGAGAGAGAGAGTGTGTCCTTTTATTTCTGAGTTATGGATTTGTCTGTAAAAGCAATTTCATTCATTGCCAAATATTTGCAAGATTTATTTATACTAACGAAAGCTCCAAAGAATGTGATTCACTTCAAAAGTTAAAGATGTGTCAGCCAAGGTTGGTTTATTGTTGTGCACAATGTGGAATGCATACACAAGATTCCTGAAACTGAATCCGGCTAATGTTGTGTACTTTATGCACAATGCCCATTTAACATTACAATATTGCAATTAGCAATTAAAACTTCCTCATATGCCCCTAATTTACTACCAGAATAACACGAGCTGATTAATAATTTGCAATTGTGCACTGGAATGAAAGCACAACTGCAATAATAAACATTATACTAAATACACAAGTATCATTATATCGCAAAATAATACTTACTATTTGCACGATGCCAATAATTAGGCATCCCTTCCTAAGGGAAACTCCCGGTACACAAGGATTCATGGCTCTGTAACATAGTCCCAAATAATTTCAATTACTTTTGGGTACTTATAACTCAACAATAATTGACACTAATAATGATTACCAATCTAGCAGAGTTGCTCTTTCACTTCCAGTTGCTCCGGTAAAATGAAATCATAGAATAACACTCCACCACTCGATTCGAAATCTTCTCTCCGTCGAATGACTAGTTATTGTTACACTTGAAGCATCTGCATTTTGTGCACTCCAATCCTTTGTGCATATGTGAATTAGTAAAACTCTCTTTAGCGAATATAACACTCGTGCTGAAAATTGCAAATTATGAGATTTGAAAAATACTTTCTTAAATCTTAACTGGGTTATTATATCCACTGAATACACTAAACCCAATCGTACTTAATGACAGAAGAACAAAAACTCATTCACTTCAGAAGTGCATTCAATTCAGAAGGCTGCGTAATACTCATGCAGCATAAATCTATATAATGTAGTTAACGTAAAGAGCCACTGCAAAGAGGACCGTCTCGTCGTTCGTGTATATTCACAATTATTCACATCACCACACACACATAGACATATCAGATATATCAGATAAGACTAAGCAAGTAGGTTTATTAACAAGACTTTTTAATGACAATAGGTTCACGACGTAAGTTGCACCACAACTTTCATTTGCTTCACGCACACTTTAATTCCTTCCTACTAGAAAACCGGAGGTATACACAGCACACACGTACCACGAGGAGACGAGTACAGCAGAAGATGTGATTTTCAATGAGAAAAGGATATTAAATCGATTCGATTACAGAGGATGTCCGCACTACCGTAATGAAGTAGAAGAAGGTATAGAGGATAAATATACTGCTACATAATTATAATATAATATTTCACGTGTATGTATCTGCTCTCAAGATGGCTATAAATTATAAACTGTAAGTGCACGGAAAGAATTTCTACGAGTCGTATTGTCTCAAGACAAAGAACATTTAACGAGAGGAGCAGCACTTATGGATTCATAATTCTGTACAATTTAATAATAACTACGTAGCTCAAGCCTTCCTTGTAAACGAGATGCAACTACGAAGGGAGAAGAAGACCGTTTAACAAGGAGAACGCAGATTACACTGAATAATTACTTAATTCATAAAACCCATCCATACTCCATAACGCACATAAGTCTTATTAGCAGAATAAATACAGACATGCAGCAGCAGTAGATACTTCCCACTCTACGGTTGACGGTGACTCATACGAATGCTTAGCAGGTTAAAAAATTGCTATTTAACGGTATTCCCATATTTCCCATAAAATAATCTAGTCTCCAGCACAGTAAAACACAATCTGCATCGAAGCAGAGAAAAAACAATAACACTGTAAGTATTTATTATTTTTCAACCCAAGTCCGCAAGTCCACACTCATTGTGTTATGGAATAAGGAAGCTGTATTCATTTAATGTGTAAAATGTATAAAAGAAGCCACAAAACAACTGAGTCCACAATTCCATAAAAATAATAATTACACGCTGGAAGTTTCCTCTCCAAAATAATCATAAGGTTTGGTTTGGATATTCTTTGTCAACTGGAGAAGAGAGAGAGAGAGAGTGGATGATGATGTGTGTTGTGCCAAAATATTTTGCTGGGACTTGTAAAACTCAATTTTCATGGTGAAGTACAAGTTAAGACTATTTTAGGTTTGCTGATGTCGCTATTCTGCGTTAATGTGTGGACACAGCACAGCTAAACTGAATTACAGAAAACTTATACACACACACACACCAGCTTCTGCAGTTGAAACCAAAACCACATGTAATTGTGTGTGTGTGGGTGGGAGCTAGCCAAGCATCGTCAGGATGTTTTTGTTAGCTACCAAGAATTTGTCGACTTATTATGAAGAGGTTAGTTTTGTGGATTAGAAACATACACTCGGAATTCGCTTGTTTCAAAGTTGCAACTAAGGATTCAAATTACAATGGTCGTATTTTCAGTGGTTTTCAAACGAGAATTCAATTAGTGCTGACATTTCTAGAGAGAAAACTTTTCATGAGTCCAGCGGCAATCCAACAGGCCAAAGGAAATTCAGCATTTTATATTTATAGTTTTAGAAGAGCTAAAATTCTATTCATTTAATGGTGAGATGGTGACCAACAGCAAAGCAATCCTGTTCGTGGATGCATGCATAAGTACTAATAGACCGCCCTTCCATTCCAACCGCATAGCTGAATTAGCATACGCAAGCATTCTTATCCATTGTTCTGAAATCGACAGATCTTTTTATGATTAGTTTTAGTATCTGCTACTCCAGAAGCTCAAATTCATGTGCCACATACAACACACATACCAAAATCTGACATAATGACTGAATCATTGAATACTTCAAATATACCTAAATGCAATGCATTTCACTTTACACTTTCCACTGGAAAAACTAGAATATTACACGCTTGACTGTGCTAGTGTGTCATTTACGGAACCAGATGCTTCACAGACAGGTGGTGAACTGGTCTACATGCGTACTCCGGTTTGGTTGTATGGAAAGTAATGTATGCATTCTGCATCCTGACAAAAACAGCTTTTTCCCGACATTTTCATATTTAATACCGCTGAATAATTAACCGTAGAATTTGATTTCAATTGCATTTGAGATAAGTTGTCTATCCATTCGAGATGTGTTTTACGTGAACTTCTACATATTTCAACGTTAGCAATAATGATTAATAGTCACCCACGATGTAATTGAATTAAGCTTATAATTGCTGTTGAATTTAGTTCGTAAAAAAGTAAGCTTATGAATGAAACGATTCCTACCAAGATACTAATCTTTTGCGGAGTAATGACTGTTATAATAGCACATGGGTTTCCAAATCCAACACAGCATTCAATATTATTATTACACATATTAAGGAAAAGTTGAGAGGAAGTAGCAATTACGCTTGGTAGTTGAAAGTTCACATAAAAGCATATTGTGCTTTTATCATCACATCACACGGTACACACACACAATCTCCATCGTCATCCTTTTAGCTCACACATGCCTCTTTGGAATTATTACTTTCTCTGGTTAATAATAAACTTGCAAAGTGCATCAAAACTTGGAGAGCAAAACCAACACGGACTCTGTCACACATATGAAATGCTCGACCTATAATAAAATCCATTAACTCCCGTCATTATTCGACCTAATGATACAGTTCGGTGCTCCAGAAATGAGCTAACTAAACTAAATGATCTACGTCAAGCCAAATAAAGCAGAAAAGGACGGGGAAGGAGCGCTAGTTTAGGGTTGACTTAGGTCAAATTACACTCAGAATCACAATATCTGTACACTTCCAACATTTATTCTTCCTCCGAGCTGCTACTTACTACATAAACTTGTGTATTTAGCAATAAAACCTGGTTGTTCAAGGGTATAATATCGGCACAAGGGATCATAACGTGACGCTCATATGAATTTGTGTGTATATGAAGATTATCATTGTGGTGGTACAAATCACGAGGAGTAAGCATCGTTACGTTTAATGACAGACACAAGACTCCGTGTGGGTGTGAAAGTTCACAAGTAAAGTAAAATAATGATAGATGCACGTGTGGAGGATGTGGGGTCGTGTAAAAAGTCTCGAGCTTCAGGTCATTTTAACCTCCTAATACTTTTTTGTAATGACTTCTTGGAGTCACTTTCGCCCAGAACGGTTGAGGCGTCATTACAGTTCCAAGAACGGGTTCTGTAGACGGAGTCCCGTGTGAAGGAGCCAACGAAAAGGTATATCGTTGGAGGAAGCAAGTAAAGAATTTGAATAGATTTGCTTTAGCCAAGACTTCTCCAGCACAGATGCGTTTGCCTGGACAAATACAAAAGGATTTTTGCAGGCATTATGAAATTCGATCATTTCCAATAATATTATTTGGTTTTCATTATAGCAAACACTTACCTAAACCAAAAGCCATCACTTTTTGGGAATTCACTATATTCATTTTTTCATCGAGGAACCGTTCAGGTCGGAATTCGAGTGGTTTGTCCCAAGTAGTCTCGCTGACATTAGAGCTGTACAAGCTGACTATGCCCATGGTGCCCTAAAGTATAGGCCACAGAGATATTAATGTTTATAGACGACATAACAATACTTTCTAGTTCAGTAGAACTTTGCGAAAGACAGGGGGGAATGTAAGATGATACCTTTTTCACAAAATATTCCCCAATATATTGGTCTTGGGTAGAAGCTCTGCTGAAAAGTGGAACGACTGTAGCCATTCTTTGGACTTCCAATAGAGTTGCTTCAGTATAAGGCATTCTACGCATAAAAACACGAGATTTATGTGGAATGTGGATTCAGAAGAACGTACGAGATGATTGTGGCTTTCAAAATCATGCACACATAAAATATGTAATATACACGAATGTAATACCTAGATCTATCCAGGGTACATGGATAAACATCCGGATCAACAACTCGATCAATCTCATCCTGAACTTTCTTTTGGATCTCCGGGTGCAAAATCATATAAAGAAATGCAAACTCCATCGTACTGCTCGTAGTCTCCGTTCCAGCCAAGAAGAAGTCGAGTGCGAGGACAAGGAATTGTTCCTCTAGAAAACCCCATACAATCCACATTAAACTGATGGCATCCCCATAAAACTCCACGTTTATATGTTCATTCGTCGGATTACACAAAATCTTGGTGCATGCAATAAGAATTCATAATGGCTCAATTCATTTCCTTCTCTGCATACCTGTGTAAAAGTTATTAGGGGACGTATCATGAGCATGAGCGTCGATTTCCGAGAGGAAGACGTCAATAAAATCTCTCTGCTCGATTTTATACTTTCCTTCCACTCGTCGTTCATCCAGGATTCCCTGTGAACGTATTATGCAAAATATCCATGTGCATTTAGAGAACTTGTACACAACTACACGTAGTTTAATACTAATATAGACAGACTACTAAAAGAACTGCTTTATGATCTCCTCCTGCTTTCTCCACTACTGTGAACCTCAGTAGAGTTTTGGGGTCAAAGTATTCTCCCTTAGTAAACTTGTTCCTTTTTATGAGTCGTGACCCAAAGAAGCGTAAACAACAAAACAAGCTATAAGACTTAAATGCGATCCCATAATAACAAAAAGATGAGAAAGGGTCATAAAGCTTGGAGCTTGGAACTTGGAACTGGAAGTAAACGTAATAATGCGGATTGGAAAATGTATAATGTGGAACTTGGAGCTCGGAAACTATACGCTGTTATGAATAGTTCCCTCGTACAACTTGAGCTTACGCAAGAATTCAAGATAGAGACTCATCCTACATGAGTCAAAAGCCCTTTAAGTTCTTAAGGGAGACAAAAAAGTTGGGAGAAAGTTGGAAAGAGCTATAAAAAGTGGTGGAGTTCATACGAGACTAACGAGACCAGAAGATATGTTAGTTCTTCGTAGGGGGAGACAGCCAGTCTTTGTAGTATTTCTAGTTGTACGTGTATAAAACATACCTTGAACATCCCGTGGATTTCATTAAGAAACTTTTTCCTCTCTTGACCCCGCTTGGTAAATCGGGGAAGGATGTGACGGAGGACGGGGTACGCCGCAATGATGTCCTCTCCGACGGCTAAAAGTCGAACAATTTCTGACATGAGTTGGACAAGTTTCTGCAGTTGTTTGTCATCGTGATGAAATCTGAAACCGGCGATGAGGGACCAAATTATATTTAGCGCAGACACAGAGAAAAACTTTTTCATGCAAACAACATCGTCTTTTGCTTCCAATCTCATCTCTCTCATGCGATTCATCAAGTGATCAAGTTCTTCTTCAATAAATGTCTCTTGACTCTTCTGTTTCCCAAACCCAAAGTCTCGTAGAGTTCGCAGACTGAAGCGTCTCAGTTCTTTCCATGACTCGCCGTTCCCAAAGAAAATGCCTGTAGCACACACGTGTTGATCAATACATAATTTCGCAACTTCAGTAAGACTATAATGTAAAGTGTACAGATTCTTTGCGAAATAGCAAATACATTTAAAGCTCTTCCTCTATTTACTTAGTACTTTATATACGTGAAATTCGTACCCTTCCCTTACCTAATTCTTTTCCAAAGGATCTCTCCAATATCCACGAGTCTACGTATCGATCAGACCACAAATCACTTGTCAGCATGTCCCTGACAGCTTCATAGTCGTCGAAGATCACTATCAAATAGACGGAGACTCATGTAAACTTGGTGTTCGCATAATATAATGCCAGAATAAATGCATGTGAGAAAATCGACATGATATGCTCAAGGCTCAAAGTGTAATGGGCAATGGAATTCTTTTAAATATATATTTCCTGAGGGGATGCCCTGACATCGAAATTCCGAATACCCATGAGAAACAAAAGAGTATGAAAAAATCCAACGAGTTAATAAATTAAATTGGAGGAGAAAGCAGTTTTTTGGGACTTGGGGTTCCTTCAGGCTTTTCATTGTGCTTTCTTTACACGAACCTTGGTAAGTTGAACCAAACTGGAGACTCATGATGCGTCCATACTTCTTGGACAACTCGCGAATGGCTTTGTACGGTGGGACTCCTTTCTTCGCTTCACTGGCCAGCAGGGGTAAGTTTCCCAGGATTGGATATCTATACGGACCTGGAACCAAACGAACCGCACCGTTTTCGTTAATAATTTATTACCCTGTAGAATTTTGATTTACAATTTGGTCGATATTTTTAATCCCACAAAGACCGCATGTGTCAAATTATCATGCCTGCGTCTGCAAACTAAAATTATTGACGCATGTACTACATGTGCGTTAAAATATCGGGGTAAATTTCTTACCGGGTGGGAGCTTTTTAGACGAGTCGTCATTTTTTAAAAACAGTGAGTATATAATATAGCACGTTATTAAAAAGAGTACTAGAGTTCCAATCATTTTGATAGATTATCTCGTTGATTCTAATCAAAGAAAACGAAATTATAGGGCATTCAATTAATATATGAGAAAAGAGTTGACTCCTCGACCGAATGGAGTCCCTGCTGGATTGAAAAGGAATTTTCATTTTGCAAGAAAGCTACCTATATAGTCCAGGCTTCATGTTTCACGGCAGGCCTTCTGATTACTTTGTACACGAGAGATAAATCAAAGCACTAGATAACATTAAAAGTCGACGGGAAATCTGGGACAAGCATGAACAGCAGGCGTGACGAAAAGTCCATGAAAATTTTCTCGTTGTAGTTTAGGTAAATGTGACAGTCAGTTTATCACAAATACTCATCCCACATCAGAAGAAATTAAAAGATAACAGTGCGAGCAAACATCCAAATTACAAGGTGGAGATTTCCCATCTCACGTCAAGTAGAATATCATCAGTCGCTTTGCTTTTATATGATTTGTCTGATGTGATTTGTCCTCTGTGGTTTTGTCGATGTGGAGCCAATGGTGCCAATGTCGCTTTTCGCGAGGTTAGTTTCGGGAAAGTCGAAAATTCTAATTACTTAATTTCTGTAATTCGGACTTTATTCGATTGGAGATCAATGACTCATTGGACTTATTTCTCTAGAAGACTGCAATACCTGTGATGTTCTGTAAAAACAAAATAAAGCCAAAAACTCTACGGGGCTGTGGATTTCGCACGTAGCAATTGCTCGCTAATATTATTATTATTAAATTGCATTTTATTCGCAACTCGCAGTAATGGAAGTGCAGCTTCTGCAAAACTGCAATGTTCATTGACAAAGCTTGTCCAGCATATCAGGTTGATTGTTGATTACATATTTCGAAACCTCAGCATGTTCTTCAGACTGGCATTCTCCTGTATAACTTTTTATACAGTTTTTTATGTAACTTAAGGTTATTGAGCAAAGTCGAATCACACATTAAATTCCGTACTGAACTATGCACAGTATGTACACAGTTGACAGTTACAAGTTCAAGAATCAAGAGCAACAAAAGCTGCAATCGAACCAATTTACGTTTTAATTCACCAAGATAAGGCCATATCTTTTAATAACCTGATTTATCCATTGTAATGAGAATTTTGAAACATTGAAACATCCGCAGGGAATTCAATCGCCTTGTTAATCATTGCGCGTCATTGTGATAATGATTGATACTGTCCGACTGAATCATCATGCTTATGAATAAATACCTGAATCAATTGTCATTGTTTCGTTTTCTATTGGCCCGTACGATATAAATCTCAGTCTCTGATCAAGTTGTCCTTCGCAGTTTCAATTCACTTTCGCTTGAAGTCGGTTCTGTTTCTCAGCGAATTTAGGCAAAATGGTTCAATACAAATCTCCCATGGTGGATCTCTCCCCAGTTTGTGGGAAGAAAGATTCAGCCATCACTGAGGCAGACTGGGACAATGTGGCTTCCCAGCTGAGGGAATCCTTCAGCAAGTTTGGCTACTGCTACTTGGTCAATCATGGAGTTCCCGAGGATAAGGTAGGGAAAAGAATCCTCCGTTGTTGGCGACTCTCCAACTCATCACGACTTTTCTGCTGATTCCTCAGGTGGAAAGAGTCATGAAAGATGCTGCTGACTTTTTCGCACAAGACAAGGAAGTTAAGGATAAATATGTTAAGGTTAACAGCTACTACGGCTACTACCGGCCTGGCGACAAGTTGTAAGCGACTAGATGATTCTTTAGACGTAGACTCCCCAATGTCCCAAGTAGGAAGATAGTTTCTGACAAAGTTTAACCCTTCCAGAACCACCTACACAAACCACATTCACGAAATCCGGGAAATGTGGGACGTTCCTGGCCTCGTTGGCCACCAACACGCTCCGAAATACCCCAAGGAAGAAACTCCAGACTTGCAACCTGCCATCGAAGACCTCACCGATGAATGCAGAGCTTTGTTGAAGAAACTTCTCAAGGGTCTCACACGAGCCCTTCGTATTGATGACGAGGATTATCTTATGAAAATCCACAAGAACCTCAATGACGACAAGGTCATTTCAAAGAGTACCATTCGGTGTTTGTACTACCCAGCTCTTCCCGATGATTACGAAATCCCACCAAACGGAATCCGGTGCAGGGAGCACACTGACTTCGGAACCATCACTATGATCTTCCAAGATGCTGTTGGGGGACTTGAGGTAACCATACAACTTACTTAGTTTCTAGATCCACGAATCACAGTCTCTCTCAGTCCCAAAGTCGAAACGAATCTCTAAAACCTGAAATGATAACTTGTAGATGAAACACGACGATGGTCAATGGCACGATGCCACACCCATCAAGAACACAATTGTAGTGAATGGAAGTGACCTTCTAGCTCGTCTCTCCGGTGGAGTGTTTCCTGCGATCGTAAGTTCTCCAGTCTTTCACTGCATTACACAATAATTACGCTCAAAAACAACTAGCCAAAGTTCATGACTCACAATCTAACTCGTTTAACAATAATATCACTTCCAACTAAATTCGATAAAAGCTTTAATTCACTTTCAAAAAAACGAAATAATCTAAATATATCAAAAGAAAGTTCTAATTTCACAGCCCATTTGTTACATTATCTATTTAAGCAATTACTACAAGAATGAATTTACGAAGACTGCGACTTTCTCTCGTAGGTCCACCGTGTGCCAATTCCAAAAAATGACAGTGTGAGACACTCAGCTCGACAGAGTATCTCGTACTTCTTGGCACCTGATGATGAAACGCTGGTGCAGCCCGTTGTGCCAAAACAAGACGTTAAAATCAATTTTGAAGCTGTCCTTGCCAGGGACTATTACGATGCTAGAGTGGATTACAACAAAAAGTAAATTACTCTTCTATTACAACTCTCTTTACAAGAACTACCACCACACACACTTCCACACGATTCGATGAAATTTTATCTCTCAATCCTCTTTGGACTCTTTTGTTTTGAATCGGTGCAATTTATTATTTTAATGACTCTCTCCTATTGTGGAATACTATTTTCATCACACTGAAAGATGTGTGATGATGAAGATTTTATGTGTTAATAAATCTTTCCACTTTCAAAGGACTTTTTCTTCTTTGTTCACTCTACAGCCTTTATAAGTATTCACGGGTAAGTTGTATAGCGTGAGTCGAAAGATTCTATGGGTAATCCATGCTTTATCATACATTGAGTTCATACGCAGTTGCATCGACGATATCATCATTATAGATCCTGCTTTCTCCTAAAGTAAAAGTCCACCTGAAATGCGTCCTTTACATTTAGCCAGCCTATCAGCCCGTGAAAACAGAAATCATCTCAGGTCTTGTTTACACGTTCTGCCGTGAATGTACTCGTGCTGAGTGAAAGCATTGTGTCAAAGTCAACTCCCTCTAATTCCCAACTGCATTTGCGATCCATTGCTGAAAAGAGAATCATTTTGGGGAATTCAAGTCACGAAGCTACTTTCATTCCATACAAAAATACTGCATTTGTATTCTGCATTGTGTTGATTGAAGTTCACAAATGAGCCATTTCTGGTTCAATGAGTGTGTCCTTCACTTCAATGCAGAGTCAGACAATGATGGGTCACTTGAGGGACCAAATAGTATGAAACTTGCATTGCTTCCAGTCAATTGTAAATTGTAATCCCGTTCTCATTTCAAGTGGTTTGTTAGTATCAGAGAAGGTGAAAAGAGTTGCATAAGATTTATGGATTTTCCCAATTGTGATGTCACGCTGATAATTGAGTAGATTACACGGGTGAACGACAACATTGTGTGTGTGTAACATCCAAGAGAAATGAAATTATCCATCTGATGAGCTCAGTCCTGAAGTAACTCAACATCATGTACCGTGCCTTGTTATTTTTATGCACACAGTTATGCAACATTGTATACGGTTATTTAAATTTAACTTTAACTCATCAAGGTAGTTTTGATTAATTAGTGTTCTTGAGTCAATGCTTTTAGCCTAATTGTTTTTTATCCATAAGCGTTCCCTGCTGATATAACTAGTTGGGTGAAAGCATGCTGGAATGATGGATTGTACTTTTAAATGCTTCACATTTATTTATTTATTTAAGAATTGGGGAATATGCCAACTTGTCAAGCATATTCAAGAGGCAAATGTTCAATCGCCCAATTAAGTTTTGCTTATTATATAATACAATAAGTCAAGTGCCTTTCGATTGCAGACATTTGTTTGGGAAATCCACTTGTTCAGTTCTCATCATCATCAAGGCTAGGGAATCTTGATTCCGTATTTTTACACAAAAAATGAGCTGCAGAGCCACCCGAACACTATTGACATTGACATCAAAGGTGAAAGTGAGTAATCAAATGAATCTGATTTGAAACCTGAAGGACTTCAGTTGCCAAGCTATATTTATATTAATGTGTTGAGCTACTTACAATAATTTATTTATTAAAATCATTTCTTTCTCCAAAATCCACCATGTCTATCCTTTTAAAAGATGGAACACGACTACTTTAATGATTCAGCTATTCATGATTGCAAGCACAATGAGATCAAGGGTCTTAACATAGAACTTCCAAACCAACTTTTAACTTTAACGCAACCTTTAGCCGGAGAAGTAGCGATAGTACGAGGAAGACGACACAGATACAGACATTTTAATCTTTCTCGGATTCAAAAAGCTAAAAAAACCGTTGGATTAGCCAAGAATGGAGATGCTTCATCATTGGCCCAATCTACAAATTTTAAACAGCCGCATAAAGCGAGGCTTCCGGTCATTTACGTCTTCTTCGACTTCTTCAAGTCGCTAACTGGAGGAGAAAGCAAAGGGAATTCTACAAACCAAAGCCAAAGACCTGAACGTCCAAACAACAACGCCCCTGGAGAAAGTCCTCAACAGAGTGGAGCAGCTGGCAGTGGAGCCGCAGGAGGAGGTTCTGGAGGAGGAGGAGGTGGTGGAAAGAAACCCGATAAAGATGGAAATGACAGAAAGGACGAAACACACGAAGAAGAAGATCCAACAGACACTGACACGGAATCCACTGCAACAACAGCCATGTCAATTTTCACCGTGGAACGCGTTCTCGCTGCACATCACATCCACAAGAAGAAACACGAGTATCGTAAGAAGCATGGACAGCTCAAACAACCAGACCGACAGAGCCAAGAAGACCCAACTCATCCTGTGCATCTTCCCTCAGATCCCACAGAGTCCCAGGACATCGTAAGAGGTTTAATGAAACCAGTTTATATTAATGAATCTCTACTTACATGAATAACAAATTGGGATGCATTTGTGTGCAACTGATTCAACAACATTAAAATTTGTGGTAGACAGAAGACAAACACACTACGCAGAGGGATCCCACCACACAAGGAAACATTTGAGGAAACACTTTCGAGGGGAAAGCAACCAGAGCATCGCGTTTGAGGGTGCTCACGACATAATGCAGAAATACAGAGACGAACTGGACGATGAGACTGAGGCAGAAACACTTCCAGAGGAGAGTGTGTTGGATATCGAGGAACCTTCTGCAGAAGTTGGAGAAAGTTTGGGGGAAGGCGATAACAATTCACCAGCGTCACCAGCTGCTTCACAAGCAGCAGCATCAGCTTTTCTCATTCCACCTGAGCCAGAAGATCCAGAGTATTTCGTAGACTCAGAAATATCGTCTGATGAAGACATATCCACAAAAGATGGGGAAGGTGAACTGGACTATGAATGGTTGGAATATTCCTTGACGAGTAGTGGAGAAAGTAGACCTCCCAAGTACACAAACACAAATGTAAATATGCATGCATAAAAATACCAGATGCAAATAACCAGTCATTTCCTTTTGTTAGGGAGAAAGCACCCGAAGAACCTCCAGGCTCTAAGATCGTCCATTCATTTATGACAGAGATGCGACCTTTACTCAGACTTATGTTGCTCCTTGGAATGTTCCCCTTCAAAATTCTCAAGAATCCTGATGGATCAGTACAGTTCAAGTTTAAGAAAGCATCGTTTCCGTTTATATTTTGCTTTAGCGTTACATGCCTCATTGCAATCTGTGCTTGTATGCTGATTGCTAACTTTGCATCAGTCTACAGGACTCCCCAACCTTACACTACGTATGAGTGAGTGAGTCAATTCATTGGGGAATGCATTTGACACAATGGTTGCCTAATGGAATTTGTTGTTGTATCTTCTTCCCTTGTAGGCACGTGGTAGCCGTTGAATTTGACAAATACTGGGTAGAAACTTGTGCAGTATTTATTGCAATGGTATTCATCGTTGTTTTCAATGTTTCATTGGTTCTCTGTGATACGGGAATATACCTGGTAGACTTTATGAACCGATGGAACTCGGGAATTTCTCTGATTAAGTACGACGTGACTAAAGGACTGCGGAGCCTTATCACAGTTTCCGCCTGTCTCTACGGACTCTACGTTGTGGCTAACGTGGCTTTGTTCTTTAAAGGTGGGGAAGCTTTCCCCACCGTCAGATCTTCTTCGGGATTTGTACTCCTCATGATCGTTCATGGAATGTGGACAGAACTCAGACTACACTGGGCTTATGTTTACTTCGAATACTTTGGATTATTCATTCGTCTCTACATTTCACTCGCTTCCGGGACAATCACTTTGTTCATTGTGGCTTACTGCGTCGCTTTGGACAATGGAGCTAAGCTTTTTAATTTAAGACTTGGACTGATGATCCGCAGAGGTTTGGAAGTTCAATTAAAACAATCCCGTGTTTATTTTGGATGCTGGGTGTTAATGAATTTACGCTTTCAATTTGCCTAGTTGTCATACGGAATCCTAAAGCTTTACCACCGTACATTACGCAAGTTGTTCCTTACATGAAACTATTCAGTGAGCATGTTGTCCTTACGACATTTGCTCGGCAGATTGGGACAGCTTTTAAGATTGGTTTAAAAGTGTACTTTATCACTCAGGTAGTTTGGAATCATTATTCAATACTTATTCAAAGCTGCTATCAAGTAACTCTGATTGTTTTTACATTTATATAACAGTTGCTAATGATGGTTAGCTCATTGTATAGCTTAACAGAGCCGGTTATCAACGGGTTTCCTCAAGCTAATGCTGAAGGCTATTTGGATATTTCTTTAAACTACTTTGATAGGCTACATCAAATCGTTCCTGTCCGGGTTTGTGCTATACTAACTAAACTTTATGTAAAGAGGACAGTAATCATTTTCTAAACTTATGTAATTGTAATATAACCCTTAGTTGATAGAACCGAAAGTAGTTCAAGTAGGGAAATGTGCTTATTATGCTGCTCAGTCGTGGCTGCTGGCTGTAATTGTCCTTGAGCTGGTTCAAAGGCCAGGAACAACTGTAAGCAAATTAAATTATGAAATTAATACTCCCTTGAAGTCTACTAAGGATTCCCCTAAAACAGATTATGAAAGCTGAAAGCTTAAGTTTGAAAAATGGATACATGTTTTGCAAAAGTTCATACGAACGCAGATTTGTAAGTAATCTCCAAGTCAAAAATCTAGCCGTAACAAATGTATCGTATGACGAATATTTTCAATACATTTGATTTTTAAACTCGTAGATCACGTCCATGATTTTCTCCTACTCCAAACACATTGTGTACTACTTAAATCCTGGATTCTACATGCGACGTGAATTCATCAGCAATGTAACCAGACTTAAAACACTTTTCCTAAACTCTGTCCCATATATAAGTTGTAACGATGTGCTCTTAATCATTTCACAGTTCATCAGTCTTGTCTTCTTGGTTTACGTTTTCGTCACCCAATTCTCGCCAACTCGCTTGCAAACTCAGAGTTTAGTTATTTGTGACGCTGAAGGAAATTGCAGAATAATTACTTTCTCCTTGTACGTCCCTTTATTATTTGATTATAATCAATTACAATTTATTAGCTAATAATCAACTGTATCTCTCTAAAAAGAACTGCAGCTTCTCATCCTGCTTTCGCTAATACCGTTCAACAAGACTTCGCTGAACAAAAAGAAAGAAACCTCGCTGAAAAGTCACACGTCCGTATACAACTTGAACTGCCCAATATTGAATACCACAATCGCTTTCCCTGTGATCCAGAAGGAACTGCGCCCATAGAAATCCTCGACTACACTCACTCTTGCGGTTCTTCCGTCATCCCAATCTACTTCAGTGCAAATAACATCGGACAATTCTTACCAGTCGCTCCAGACTGCGACAAAGGGTCTGAAAGTTTCTGGGAATCTGAAACAGATTTTCCCGTGGATTGTTTCGGAGAACCCGTCATTCTAGAACCAAATAACGCCGTGCGTGCTGACGAATGCAACTCTCCTAAAGTCTTCACTCCCAACACTCCAGACGGAGAAGGAGAAGACGTGTATCCCGAACTTGACATTGCTTTAGTAGAGGACAAGATCTTCTGCTGCTATGTGTATCCTCCGCTAAAGGCTCAAAGGGAGACGTGCAATCTGAAGTCTCCATCGGTAAGCAGTGAGAAGTGCAAACGAAGGAACCTGGAGACGTTCCCTGAAAGAGAGTCGTATGAAGGGAAAGTCATTCAGTACTGGAGAACATACAACGCTTCTGTCATCGAGAGCTACAGGGAGAAGTGGAGAGACTGTTTGTGTCAAGATATCGACATTGTTCCAGTGTCAAACACGGCTTGCAATGACTTGAACCCTCGAAAGGGTGGAGGAGGTGGAGGTGGAGGTGGGGGTGGCGGTGAAGGTGGCGGTGGAGGTGGGGGTGGCGGTGGCGGTGGAGGTGGAGGTGAAGGTGGGGGTGGCGGTGGCGGAGGTGGGGGTGGAGGTGGAGGTGGAGGTGGAGGTGGAGGTGGGGGCGGTACTGACCCAGAACAGCCATGCAAAGATCCCAAGTACACAGAAAAGCCAATATGCAAATGTTCAGACACGTGGGAAGATTTCGAAAATAATAAAATGGCATTTCAATGTGGAAATCCTGACTACACAGTGTTGGGATTTTACAATCCTTCTAGCCAGGCGATAGAATATCAAAACAGGGATTCGCAACCCTGCAAGGAACAAGCAGAGCCAGTGAATCTCCTTCCGTACGATGTGTATGATTGCTACGGTCATAAAATGAAGGCAGGACACTTGATAGACGATTGTGGAAACCTTCCTCTTCACACGCCAGGAGATCCTTCGTCTTCTTCTCCTCCGAAGATGGTTGCAGTGAAGGTGAAGTCCAGAGGGTCTGAATACGCCTACAGATTCGTCTGCTGTTGGGAGTACGAAGGTGCCAAAGGTTCGTGCAACTTGCCAGAAGTGAACGTAAAAGATCGAAATCCAGATCCCAGAGAACATTTGTGTGCTGTACGTCAAGTCGCGAAAGACAAGACAGAGCCGCCAAAATCAGCTGTAGAAGTTTGCGATCGGGACAAAATTTTTACACTAAAAGGAGATGCTACTCTCGTGAATGAGAACTACGTGAATTACTGTGTTAACAGCGATAAAACGAATGTACATGGAAGGAAGGTGTGTGACAACGGAATTCTACCTCCGTGGTCTAACACGCGACCTCTCAATGAGAATGTCCGGAAATGCAAGTCCTTTAAAGTCACTAGGGACGAGTATACAAAAGAAATGATTTTGGACTGTGGGACGAGTGGCAATACAATGGGATACTTGATGCCACCCGATGGTGGACGTAAAACACTGCAAAAGTGCGATGCGAAGGACGAAGATGTACAAGTTCTAAGGCCCGGAGAGACTCTGTATGGCTGCTACGGAGAAACATTCGAAACGGATCAGTTTTTGGATGACTGTGGAACACCGGGATATATGCTACCCTTATTAAAGCCTGACAAAGTCAGTTTCTCAGTTTCTGTTCCTAGAATGATGCCAGTATCAACCTCAGAGTCAACTAACGACTACGTTTGTTGCTGGGGATTTACAACAACACCCTCCTTTCCCAAATTCAACCAGTGTAACCTATTGGATGTGTACTGGAAAGCGAGAAACAAAATCTGCAACGTTAGATCTTCGAACGACCCTGTAGACAAAAAATCAAGATTGGTTTGTGGTATGGTATTAGACAAGAACGGGAAAAATACAGAATACCTTAAGAGATGCGATGTAGACGCTGCTGAGTGTACCTAGGCCATCACTGCTATTAATTAGTTAGTTGTTTGATGAATAATAAAAAGCGTTATCAAAAAAGCAAATGAAGTTTCTTTCATTATCACTCCGTACTGTTGTGTACGAGCAATTCTATTTTGACTTATACGAAGCTGAAGAGGCCAATTTTATTGTCTTGAAAAAGTTCCATTCTAAATGAAACAGTGATATGATTTTGATTCAGAAATGATTTTCTTTTTTGTAAAGGTTTCCTTGAATAGAGAATTTAAAAATTATTGTTGATCCACACACATTATCATAATGACAATGTCATTAGAGCGACAGTTCAGTTAGGCGTTTTCACGGATATGTCTCAACTCTTAAGTC